>WYDI02030890.1:0-34214 GCA_009867235.2 Psittacus erithacus
CCCACCTCACAAGCATGTCAAGGTCCCTCTGGATGGCATTCCTTCCCTCCAGCGTATCAACCAAACCACACAGCTTGTCATTGGCAAACTTGGTGAAGGCGCACTCAATCTCACTGTCCATGTCACTGACAAAGATGGTGAACAAGACCGATCCCAAGACTGATCACTGAGGGACACCACTCGTTACTGGTCTCCAGCTGGACACTGAGCCATTGACCACAACTCTTTGCTTGCAACCACCCAGCCAGTTCTTTATTTACTGAGTGGTGCATCCATCAAATTTATGTCTTTCCAGTTTAGAGACAAAGATGACAGATATCATTAGTTTAGGGGTACCACTTAGCTTTTCGTATTGCTTTGGGGATCCCTGTGTGAATGCTGTTGCCATGTGTCACCCCACCCCTCTGAAGCAAGTCTCTGCCCAACACATACTGTTGCATAATGGCTCTTTTAGAAGATTGAAGTGTCACTTTTTGAAATAAGGAATTGAGGAGTTCGTGATGTTCCCGTGATGTTTTTCTTTAAAGCCATTTAGTTTCCTAGGGTATGTCTGTATTTTTCATTCAAGGAAGGTGAAAACTTGTTCTGGTGAGGGTGCTGATAGAAGGACTGCTTTCCATAGAGGAGCTGCTTGCATTAAATATACATAGGCTGTCTAAACAAGATCCATAGGGAATATTAAAGTGTTTTAATGACTGGAGTGTAAGGACAAACAAAAGGAAGGAATGTAGGTGCATTTTAATGGCAAAACCAAACCAAAATAGTATGATAAAACACCATAGACATTCGCACACTTCTGACATGATGTTAACATTAGACCTGACAGCCAGCCAGCAGGCAAAAATTCTGCATAGACTAAGAAATGCTCCCTGTGAAAATCCACAGAACTGTAACATACTCCTCCCAACTTATTTTCCTATGTTTTTATTTACAAAGCAAATGTAAGATTTAGAGACCCCTACCAAAACTCAGTTGTTCAGATATGACTTATGAAATGTCAATAACTGTGAATAGACTCTAATATGAAGCAAGCCAGAGCATGCTTCTGCTGCATCATTTGTACTGAAAGCCTGATGATTGTGGGGGGAAAATATGGGGTCAGTATCCACATGATAAGAATGAAATACAAATTGAATGCATTCATGTTGCCTACTCAGCAAGGCCACCCTTTGTATTTTGCTTCATGAAAAATCAGTCCTTGCTGATCATCAACACTGCAATATTGATTATCCAGAGTACATGCAAGCTGTTTAAAGATGAAAGGACAAGAAAAAACTCCTAAAAAAGGCCAGAGAGAGCAAACAAATATCTCCCATTGGCTTTTGGGAATAAAAGTGTCTCAGTGCATGACACATCATCACATGTGAGTGCGACACGGAGCTCAGCCAAGTTGATATTTCTGTTCTTATTGCCTTGGAAGTAAATTCAGATTTTGTACATCTGCTGTGTCAGATGGAGCTTTTTCAATCTAAACAAGGTGGAGACAAGTCTATCCCCTCTAGTGCTTTTAGGAAGAGCATAAATAAAACTCTGCAACATACTCCCTGCAAAGTCTCATTCATGTTTCCTTCATGGCTACAGAAAACGGTGTCCTCTGCACACATACATACAGTCTCATATGTGAAATAACCAGGGAGCCATTCACCAGGCAAACTGGATGTTAGTGTCCCTGCCAGGAAGAAAGGGCTCATCCATCTCCTGTGCCTAACTTTGGACCCTTGAGCCTAGAGCCAAGCAGGCCATCATTTGCAGGACTACAGAGTCCCTGCCTAGTCTGCAGTCTTAGCCTCCAAAGCCAGCGAGCACCAAGAGACCACTAATTCACTGTGGACACAGAAACTTGCTTACTCATTTTTTCTTGCATGGTAGAGAAACACATATCTCTTCAATAATGCTACATTACTGCCATGGGTATAAGACGACATCCTCAGCATCCAATCAGAGACAATAATGGTGTAAGCCAGCTAAACCCCTCGGGCACACCAGGCCAAGCAGGAATACTATCCATCTTAATTTAATTTTAGGCATCACAGAGTGGAGATTTTCTTAACTTTTGTTTCTACCTTCCTTATAATCAGCCACAAAAAACCTGCAGTAATCCTGGTTACACATTACTATGAACTTTTCTTTACTGTGTTTCATGCTGACTATTCCCAGCGCAGTGTATATTACTCTTTTTCAAAACAGGCCTTGTGCTCACTCTATAGTATAAGAAGGTTTGCTTTTATTCCTTAAGGGAGAAATGCAGATGATCTCCTTCCAAATAGAGATCAATCAACTTTAAAGGAATCTGTATTGGATTGTTCCCTCTTTTTGCTTAGTTACCTTTGAAATAAGAAAAGAACATCTACATCTCAATTTGAATGCTATTTCAGTGATTGTCCCCCATTAAAAGCACAACTCAGTAACTATGGAAGAAGGCAGGTGAGAAGAGACTTTCAAAACAAAAAAAGTTTGTTGTGTTCTCACTAGCAAAGAGGAAGACGAGAAACTTCTGGAGAAAAAAGACAAAGCATCTCTTCACTGTAGATCTTCTCTCTATTTCATAGAATTATAGAGAATTATTATTCTCTAGCAATGCCTATCCCCGACAAGTCCTTCATAGCACCATTTCTAGCCTGTGCCTCACCTCTAACCCCAGTAGCATCCCTCAGCTGGTGATGCAGGTTTCAATGTTCTTCTGACTGAAGTCTTTGGGAGTTTCACCTGAACAATATCATAGCAGGCAATAGAAGCCAAGGGCTGCTACAGACAAAACCACTATAAACCAACACAATAGACATTTCAATTGGCTCAGAGACTACGTAGCACCAAAAATGCTAGAATTCTATTAGCTTATGCAGGATCTCCCTTGTCAGTACCTAGGCAACTTACGTTTCTCATTTCAAACTCATTACACAATCACAACTTTACCTCAGGTTTGGGTTTCTGTTTTGCACACCACCCTTCTTTTCTTGTAAAATTTATCAGGCCTTAGTGGAGTTTCCTAAACATCCCATACTATTCCTATGCCTGCAGTCCTCATATTAAGCAAGAAGAGTGATGGAGAACTTTCTTCCATATTGTGAAGATCTGTTTGCCATTCAGGTCTATCTGAATGGTAAAGCAAAACCTTGGTTTCATAGAATCACAGAATAGTTTAGGTTGGAAGGGACCTTTAAAGATCATCTAGTCAAACTCTCTATGCAATGTGCAGCAACATTTTCTACTAAATCAGGCCCTGCCCAGCCTGACTTTGAATGTTTCCAGGGTTGGAGCGTCTACATCCTCTCTGGAAAACTTGGTCCAGTGTTTCTCCACCCTCATTGTAAACAATTTCTTCTTTATATCTAGTCTGAATCTCCCCTCTTTCAGTATAAAACCATTATCCCTTGTCCTATTGCAACAGGCCCCACTAAAAAGTCTTTCCCCATTTTTCTTGTAGCCCTTTTTTAAGTACTGAAAGGCTCCAACAAGGTCTTCCTGGAGTCTTCTCTTCTCCAGGCTTAACAACCCCAACTCTCTCAGCCTATGTTCATAGCAGAGGTGCTCCAGCCCTCTGATAGTCTTTGTGGCCCTCCTTTGGACTTGCTCCAACAGGTCCATGTTTTTCCTGTGCTGGGGGTACTCCACAGTACTCCTGGTAGGGTTTCATGAGAGTGGAGCAGAGGGGAAGAATCATCTCCCTTGGCCTGCTGGGCACTCTTCTTTGGATGCAGCCCAGTATACAACTGGCCTTCTGAGACGCAAGTGTACACTGCTGGCTCATGTCCAGCTTTTCATTCATGACTACCCTCAAGTCCTTCTTCTAAGGGCTACTTTCAACCCCTTCTATTCTGTATTGATACCAGGGGTTGCCCTGACCCAGGGGCAGTACTTTGCACTTGACCTTGTTGAACCTCATGAGATTCACATGGGCCCATTTCTCAAGCTTAAGTCCAGGTCCCTCTGAATGGCATCCATTTCCTCAGGTGGGATCAGGTTTCTGATGTATTCATCTTGTTTGGTTAATATTGGAATTATAGCTGCTTTTTCTCAGTGTTCTTACTCAGTAGGCTGTCCATAACATGCAGAGATGAAAAGCCTGAAGCTCACAGCTCTCCCACAGCCCAGGAGACAGGCTAATAGGAACTAGTCAGACAGGCTGGCAGGAAACATGGGGATATTTTATCTGAGATTTTTTTCCCATCATTAACTACATCTTGAAGTGCCCAGAATCACAATGTAAACATGCAGTAGGGGTCCAGAATTAATCTTCTGTATATGCCATGTGGAAGACTTGTAAAATTTATAGAAACAGGTCTTTGCATGTTAAACTGAACCAGGTGGGTGTTGAAATGACTATACTCTGCCTATGATTCAGTCTCATAGTGATAGAAAACATTCCAGCAAACTATTACTGCTGTTTGTCAGAGTAGATCTTTCCTGAATGCCAAATGGAGGCTTTGTCCAGGATTTGACTGCAGAACAAGCACGACTGCCCTGGAGCGATCCCTGCAGTCACACAGCCTCTGCCTTCATACCGGCAGCACAGCACCACAAGCAAGGGGCTGCCAGGGACACATCTGTGTTGTGCCCCCACCTCAGCCCCATTTGCATTTGCTGTGCCCATCCACTCACCCCTGCACCTCATCTCTGACTTGCCTGGCTGCTATTTGGCTAGACCCAGGAATCTGCTTCCCTTACAGCAGCCATTGCCATTTTCATCAGTTCTGCCCTTTTCCCCACCAACCCCATCCTCCTGATGTTCTTGAAGACAATTTCATTATGCAACTTTCCAAAGCTCTTGGGCAATCAGCTTTCATTCTCCCACTTTCCTTTCCTTATCAGTATTTATACTCTTAACTCCAGCACCTCATTCTTTATACATGACATGTCCTTCTTTCTAATGCTTGATTACTTTTTGCACTCACTTATTCAGAGTGACCTTTTTCACTCCTAGTGTATTTATTGTTAGATAGCTCTCATAACCCTTGGGCATATTGTCATTTATCTTTCAACCCATTCAATTCCCTCCCCATCCAATTCAGCTCTGCTTAGTATCCTTTTTGTTCCTCCAAATATTGTGCTGCTGAAAGCAAAGCATTTTAAATACTAAAATAAATGAATACTAATAATTAATTGTTGCCCATCAGCTTCCCTACTATAATGTTTCCAGGAAAACAGCAGCAAAGCAGGAACTGGTGTATGACACAGCAGAAGGGCTGGGAGGACAGCATGGTTGATGCCTGTGCCATCCAGCTGCCAGTGCAGTAGATGGTACAGAAATGTCAAATAGTGTCAGTCCATGTATGATTCATCTGCCATATCTTCCTCAGGAGAAGACTAGGGCAAGAACTGATTCATTTTAGATAGAGCCTGAATACAACTTCTGGATCGTAATAATCTGTGATATTTTTGAAACAAAACTTCATGAAGTGGTGCAATCCTTAAATCCAGTCCTCACTTCTCTCATGTATTATGAAGGGAATTAGCCACACCCTAAACTGGAAACCATATTGTTTGGTTTGTTAATGCATCTTATTCTATTTACATCTAGCTAAATCTGATGCTAATACACTGTTTTCAAAGTTACTTAATGAAAAATGGACTAGATTTTTAATGACAATGGACAAGCATCTTTTGCACCATAGATCCCCAGAACCAAACTTATTGGCAATTTTAATGCCTTCAGTATTTTTCTGGCCATGACAGACAATAATTTCTTAAGTCCATTTGCAAGGGCTGACTACAGGATGGACTTCAAGAGCTGGCAGCCTTCTCCAATGAGTCAATCAACTCTGCTTCTTTGTTCTGTACAGAAAGATAAAATGAAATCTGCTTTTCTTCCCACTTTAAAATATAACCTGAACAGTCAGTTACAAGGCTTTTCCCACTCAACCAAGATGACAAATGCAAAAGGGAAGCTATGACTAAGAATAAAGTATCAACCAGCTGTGTTGACTGAATTGCAGTGCAAAAACCCATCCATAGCACAGAAAATGCATTTTCAGCACTGGTAAATGGAACAGCCTCAAAATATCCATCATCTTGAGTGTACTGTTACATATTTACCTATGGAATTTTATTTCCTGAAAGCAAGCCTTAAAATTAAGACACACAGTAAAACAGATGTACTTGCACAGTGACTGACATCCATCACCAGGATTTTAGTCTATTAGGATAAAAATTTAGGGATCTGTGGAGACCATACCCACATTTCAATAATTGGGCAGGTCAAAACAGTTCTACAATTCCCTCAGCTGGAAAAGCAGCTGTACATAAGTCTATGTGATGGTTTGCTGCCACCAAGCATTGTTCCTACTAAGCAGCCAAGGCAGTTCAGAAGTCCTACCATCCTGCAGGTCTCCCTTTTCATTTCAAGAGGTGAAGACCATACTTCACTACTTCCAAGCCCCAGCAGCAGAGCTTGCCATCTCTTCCTTCCTGCAGGCAATATCTGAGAGACTTTTAATGCTTAAATTAAGCAACATAGGTTAGTGTTCTTCTCTTTCTGTGTTCTTTTTCTGTTTTTTTTCTGGGCTGGTGCTAGCTGAGCTTCATGAAACATTGCATCCTGAATTTAGCACTCCAGTATTGTGTGCACCTCTCAGGGCTACTCTTTCAGGTTGCCTGCTGACTACAACATGCACCAGACATGCATCAACTTGCAATTGTGTTCATCTCATCAGGTTTTCCCTTGCAACTACAGGTGATTGATAGCAACTTGTATTTTATTATGAATGTAAGTTTAAATAGTGATCTAATCTGAGCCAGGGCTTTAAGCAAGGGCATGTAGTACCTATGGTTTAACCAGCAGAGACAGATGTGTGATATGCAGGCAGCAGCAAGCCCCATGGCTGTTAGTCCCCTTTTTCTACTCTTACCCTAACACAACAATTTCACTGTAATTGGACAACAGCAAAGAGGAATTCACATGACATTTGCTCTAAAGCACAATGAGCAATGATATGCTACAGGCTTCATTGTATGGCAGCTCTGGATGAAGTATAAGTTCTATAAATACATTTATTTGTCAATTTGTTGCCATTCTCATTAAATAAGCATTTTACCCATTTCATATATTTGGTTTGTATCAGAAGTGTTAAAGTCTTATAGTGCGTTCCAATGTTTAAATAATACAGTGCAAGCAAAGTACCAGTGTAAAATAATGAAATATTAATATCCTGTTTGGAAACTGTGTGATACAATCAGTGCTGCACTCATCCACTGAGTTTCATGCAAAGAATCTGTCCTCAGATGAACTTGCTTCATTCCCCAGGTATGTTCTGTCCTTTTTTTGGGGGGCGGGGGGACAACGACATAAATTATACCCCATCAATATCCATTGCTTTTGACCATGGTGTGATGAGGTCTGTTAGCCTAACAGAGAAAATATCATGCTTTTCCTTCTCCTGTTTGATTGTTCCTTTTCTCTGTGATTTTCACAAACCTTCGCACTCTATTCAACTAGGATCTTTCCTTTATTCAGCTCTTACTTTATTTCTAGGGAAAAAAACCAAACAAAACAACAATAATGTTGTGTGATAGAGAAGAAACAAGAAACACTGGTTGGAAAGTTCAAAGTCAAAGAGGTGACTAAATTTAGAAGCTCATGTGAATGACCCTGTTTTAGCTGCACCCAAAACCAACCATCACTCTGTGGACTCAGGAGCAGTTGGTTACACTACGTCTTTGATTTCGGTACCTAAATGAAGATGCAGAACTACAACTGCAGCTAACTCCAGAGCCATCGGTTCCTAGAGTTCAGAGTGACAGCCACACACTTGTCTTCTCAGGACTTCACGTGGGCTCTGATATGAGATGTTTCCCACTGCAGCTTCTGATGACACCTTTTTTCTGTCACCCAACTGCATGTCAAGCTCACTCGCATGACATATCCTGACACTGGACAGGCTCAAGGAAACTTTATTTGCATGTTAAAGATTCATAATGGTAGAGGAAGCAAGCTACAGATAAACTGCCTTTGTATCCAAATACCAGATTTCCTTACTGGAAAAAACCTGGATCATAAGGACCAAGTGTGGCAGGTGCATGGGTACAAAGACAGTGGCAAAGCAGTGGTTAAATTAGGACTTGAAGCAATTCAAGTTCCCTGAGTTGGAGGAATTTCATGTGTGTTTTAAATGTAAACTTACTTAGGAATTCCCAGACTAATTTTTGTAGGTTGAATTATTTAGAAAATACTGTTTCCTCTCAAGAATTCTTCCCTCAGGTAATTGATAAATATTTATAACCTAGGCTTGCTCTTAATGAAGATTTTTGCCTGGGAATAACAATTAAGAGTCTTTGTCAAAATCCCAGGTTGAAAATAACTGTCATTCAAATGTTATTGGTTTTGAGTATGTGTAAAATATTGCCTTCCAAGATCCAAGGAAAAACCTTTGTTGGCAAGTTGTTTGAAACAATGCCTAACCAAATGTGAAGGGGCTCGTCTTAACAGCATACCAATGAGGTGTAACTGGCAATCAGGTGTGACTTGTTTAACAAATTAACAATATGTTTCTCTAATAGGAAATTTGTTGCTCCATATTCAGAATTGAAGATTTACAGCTACTTAAAAAAATCTACAGAGACTTTCAACATAATTAAGGTTAAATTTACTTTGAAATTCATGACGGCCGTATAAAAGCAAACTAGCAATATTGTACACCTGGAAAATCACACTTTCATGAAATTCTTTAAGACTTTTGTTAAGGTAACTCATTTACACCTAAAAATAAATGAGAATTCATCACACTATCACTAACAGTTGTACCCAATTCTGGAGAAAGTTTTGTGTTAAAAAATCAGATGTCTTAACCTTATTCTTTATTTGCAAAAATATCTGAAGACGAGATGAAGAGGAATTTGAGGTTATACAGATAATCATAATTCTTTCCATGCTAAGCTGATCAGTTCCTGTTTGCTAATTCCAAAAATCACTGCAGCATTTATCAACTTGCTGCAAATGGCCACTTCTGAACAAGTTTGATCTCATCATAGATTTCTATGCTTACTCAACTAATTAAACAGATGCCTCTGCCCCCCCCTCATCCAGGCAACTGAGATGTGATAGCCTCTGTGGCAACAGGTTACCTGTTTCCATAGCTCATATTTCGAGGCTCCAAAGAATGACAAGCCTGCAGAAATATTTGATGAGAACCATAGAATGGAAGAGCTTTTCTTGGAGTTTCTGTTCCTGAAAAATGCTTCTGTTGGTTTTGCTACTGATGTTGGTTTATCTCCAAACATCTGTATGCTATATGGTTTTGAAAGACATAAATACACCTCCTTTCTTTGTAGCAAAGGTGGCCATTATATGGTATACACCTAAACATATTTAAAGAAAACATGACAAGTGTTCATAAAACACACCCATAAAATACCATCTTCAAATTTCTAGTTTCCAAGCCTTCAGTGTTAGATTTCATTCTTTTTCTTAGCAAAACTACTGATTCAAATGGATGTAGATCTTTGAAAAAGCCACCTCCATTTCAACATATACTTTGGCTTTTTATAGATAGGCAGTAAACCTTATAAAAATTTGTTGAAATATCTACATTATGGATAAAATTAGCATTCAAAAGAAAAGGAAAGGAAACCCCACTTTGGAGCATACCATCATGGTAGACCTCCTAAGGAGAAGAGGATTTCTGATGAAGTACTTTAAATACATCTTCTACAAAATGCATTTTTTAATTTTGCATCCACTAATAAATGCATTTCTGTTAGTGATCATCTTAATTTTGTTAGTCTTTACATGGAAAATCACAGACCAGTAAATTCAATCCCTCCTCTAGGCTTAGATTTTTTCCCAGATGACTTGTAAGTAGCCTCCTAAACAACAAGCCAGGCACAACTTCCCTTGAGAGACTCTTCTCACCCTAAATTTATTTACTGTTTACAGTCTGAAAGTTTTCACGAGGTGTGTCTTAAATGCTCCTTTCCTTTGCTGAACAGGAAGACTCTCTTTTCTTCTCTCAGCCCCTTTGGGATATCCCACCTTCCTTAGCATGTTGATTCCTTCTACCTTTCCCCATAACAAATCTCCACAGTGCTCTTTAAATTCCTTTCCAGCTCTTTGGTATCACTACAAGGATCAGGCTTGTCTCACTTATTTTAGAAGAGCTGAATCTTTAATGATCAGCTAAAACAAAACCCCTGCATTAAAGATGGTAAAAATTAGATGAGTTAATCTAAGTACAGGTGATTAGAAAGGATCACAACATCATCAGCACAACAGCCTGCTTCCTCCTTTTTGTAAGATTTAACATGAGGTGTTTAGTATACATTGAGGAATCCTGTAAGTCACAATGCACTTAATAATAGCCTTGGTTTATGTGGATGCTTATTTCCAGAGGAAAGTGAAAGATTGCATAATTACCTCACTGGCCCAGAATCAAGCATTTGCAGGAAAAAACCCTCGAATTGTAGGAAGTATGGCCAATTTGTAGCTTTTTAACAAAAACAGAGAAATTAATATTTACCAGACTTTTGTCAAAGAGTCACAATAGCTTCCTATCAATCTCAACTGAGGTTAAAGAGCTGTTAGTATTTAGGATTTCATATAAATATATCATAAATGAGAAAATGCATGCAACATAATGCACATTTTATTGTATTTTAAGTCAGCTTTCTTCAATTTGAGATGCTCTGTTTTTTTCAGGGGTAATTTTTAAAGCCAAATTCCTTGATAGTGAAAGCAACATGGGCGGAAACCAAAACATTTATGTCTTACCATAAAGTCAAAGAAAATATATCACATTCTCCTATTTCTGATTGTAGCAATGAGTACTGAAAGTCTACAGGGGCATAGCAGAATACCTAGCAGTAAAAATAAAAAGGTAATATTTAGGTGCACTCTTATTAAATATTATTGCATTTAATCCTCGCATACAGAGAGCAAATCTGAAATAATTTGAAATATTTTTAGAAGTTGTCCATATGATTCATTTTCACAGGGGGAAAAAGAAAAAATCTTTTATTATAAATCACATGAAATATCCTGACCAACACCAGTCAGCGCAGGTTATTTTAGAATGGAAAAGATACAGGTTTATTCTAACCCAATGAACATCTATCAGAGTTGAAATCATATCGTAAGTTATTAAATCCTACTGTTCCTGCTAACTGTAGGAGATCATCTAAATATGTTATTCTACTGACGCTCTTAACTTTTATGAACTTAAGACCAAGTCCGGCTTTCAGGCATATCCAAGTAACTCCAGTGACATCTGAGAGAGCTCTACAAATATAAGACAAGATTTCTGACCATATTGCCATATCTTTGTCTTGAAAACTCACTTACGGGGGGTTTAGGCAAGTCCGCCCAGTGCAGAGAGAGAGACTTGCACACACAGATTTGTAGATAATACATTTCCTAGAACTCCTAAGAAGGGTGCACCAGGGCCACAGAAACAAGACGTTATGGAGCTCTTGGGCTGAAGAGGTCCAAATCCAGAAGACACTGGGTGTCCTGCTTGTCCACTGCAATGATCTCCTGTCAGTCCTGGAGATGGCCTAATCAGTGAGGAACAGCTGAGCACCTCTTTGCCCACCAAAGCAGATGTGAGATGGTGATTATCACATAATTATGAAAACTAAAAAAACAGACAGCCTTTTTTTGGTCATTTGCTTCATCTGAATAACACTACAGGAGCCCAAATGTCAGAGGAAACATCTGCCATAATACATTTAATATATCAAAGTAGAACAAACTCAGTGATACATTTTAAATTCCTTAGAATCATAGTTACCTGGTACATTGGTACCTAATTTTTGGTTTTTCAAGCCTTGATACCCAGAGAGTTGACCTGACATGGCGACATGTAGCTCCAGACTTATGTTGTCTTGGCAGATATATACTAACAAATTTTTGTGTAACACTGGCATCTTTCTAGCTCCTTCATAAACTGGGAATGTAACTTGACTCTGTCACCTCAAGATGATTTTGTTTAATCTAAGTATCATTATGCTCTGAGATTTTTAAGGGCAATGCCATATAATCAATGAGATGTAAATGCCATACATAGCAAGATGGATGTGTGTATATTTCTGCATACATATATTCACATGTATCCATGTGTCTGTGTGTATCTACACACATGTATATATGCATGTATATAACATAATCGCGATATAATACAATTTTAATTAAAAAAAAAGTCTAAATTAAGTTTCATACTCTCAAGTCTTCTTTTACCGTTTCTTTCTATGTGTTTATGTGAATTGAAGAATAAAGCACTGTACTTTGGAGGTTTCATTATGCCAAGTAAAAATCTAAGCTAATAAAAATGCTTTGCAAAACATGCCTGAGGTCATCCCCAAGTAGACATTGTTGAGACTACAATGCCAGATTAATAGTCAAACCAAATGGATCAATTCTTCAAGCTTGTCAAAGATTGCTGATGTCATAGATGACGATTGATATCAATCAATCTTTATACATTTCAGATAGACAATGAACAGAGAAAAAGTTTCTCTCAGAAGCACTGCATATGGGAGATCCCTTGGGAAGTTATATGACAAGTCAACAAGATTATGGAGGCCTTGTGAATCCCTAGATACATTAAAAAATGTATTACACTGCAAAATTTCAACCAGCTAGCATCATAAGAGGGAACACTTTGAGGAAGGTATCTCCCCACTGATCACTGCAATTCTCTCTCTCATGACTTAGATATTGGCTGGTTTCTACACTCTTTTCAGCCCGTAGCACTTGCACTCTTCTGATTTTAAAAATCCCCAAACAAATTTGTCATGGAAAAGATGGAAGAGCCAGAAAGTTGAACTGACCATTTCTGTCTTCATCACAGCACAGAATGTGTCAGCTGAAAAATGCAGAGCATGCTGGTAGAAAAGTTGTTAGCAATGAGCCAAACGGATCCCTGGTGTGCCTTCACTCACTTCATTAGAGTTATCCCCAGGATAAGTTTGTCCCAGCATACAGAAGGCTCTAAAAGTTTTGAGCTGAAGAGAACAGCAGCGCCTGGGAAAATGACAGTCTTCCCCCAAATATTTAAACTAGATTGTGAATCCAGTGAGTCTGATTCCAAATTATGTTTGCAGCTTGCTTTCGATACAGTCTCTTGAATCACTTTTACAGTTCCAGAAAGTGTTGCATGATCCAGCCAGCAACACAGTGCATTAATAAGCAATGAGCTATGCAGTCCTGTCAAAACAAGCTCATTAGTAAGTTGGCTGCTGGGTTTTAGCAATCACTAGCTAAACTTTGGCAATATAAACAGGGGCACCTACAGGGAGGTCTCACAAGGTCTCTGTACTTTGAAAGATTTAAGCATCTAAATATGACGCAGCATCAATTTTCAACAGTGCAAGTAAAAAATAATTTTCCAAGTCTCACAAAAGCCTTGTTGCAACAATTAGGTAGAAAGTGTTTTCTCATGTGGTAAAAAATACCCCATAATATAAACTCAAAATGATGCTTCCTGATATATTGTTAGGCTCATAAAACTTGGCTCTAGTTTTTCAGGACTGTAAACAAAGCAAGGCACTTTGATGCTCTGATGATTGGATGGTAATTAGAGGGCCACACAAGCTCATAATATATATGAAGGGTATAGTACTTTAAAAGTCCCTGTTTATGAAAAGCTCACTGATTGCTTCTCCAGTGACTCAACCAAGCTTGTCCATGAAAATTAAAGGGTATCATGCCTAGCTTTCCTTTGCAAGACTACAAGGATGCACTCAGACTACCCCAGGTAAACATTAGTAAGTCCTGTCAGACACTTCAGGTAACAAAAAGAACTGCCAGAAATTAGTAAAATATTTTGAGTCTAAAGAAATACTTTCCATGGCAGAAGTTCTGAATGCATTTGTCCCTGTAATTATATATCTATAGATATGCATATTTTTAAAATCCCTTTATACTTGATGAAAATTCTTAAATTTCATTTGTTTAGCACCAGCCTTGGAATTTCAGAAGCTGTAGTTATCGCACTCAGGGCTGCATTCACACATTGACACCATCCTTTCACCATCTGCATCTCAGGATAGACTCCCAGCTTTTTGTACATCACCAATGAACAGCAGCAGTAACCTGGGTGGATTTTGAATTTGCCTGTTTGACCAGGAGGCAGATGAGCATTATTCTTGCCTGCACAATTTGCCTCCGCAGCTGCAGCCTTTGCTACTTGAAAGTTGCAGTGACAGTGCTCCACTTATAACCCATCTGGAAATGAGAGCTCTTTCGCACCATCACCTCCACTGGTAAGTGCCTTGCCATGAGGATGTGGCACTTGTGCTGTGTGAGCAGACACGGCTTTTCTGAATGCATTACCTTTGACCTGTGAAGCTCAAATTAGTTTGTTATCTGCCTGCTGTGAAAATCACCTGTATCCATGAAATAAACACTTCTTCAGCCTCATCGCTTTGATTACGTATGTTAGAATGCAATGTTTTTTTGCATATGGACACCACATATACCTGTCTGCAATAAGAAAACATTATCTGTAACTAATATATTTCAGTTCACGATCTTTTCCATAGGCCCTTTCCAGCACTATGCTTCTGCAGAAGCAGAGCCATGTAAGGACCATTGGGGTGAGAAGAATGGGTGAAAATCAGCATCAGCACAAGCCAGACCCTGGCCTTGCACCTAAATACAGATTGTAGATTAGTGTCTAGATCCTAGAACAGTTATCCTTAGAAAAGGCAACTGGGGCCTTTAATTCACTGAAGTACTCAGATTCAGAAGTAGCAATATTCATTTTTAGAAGAAATTAAAAGCACTCTTTTGAGAAAGACAGCAACTATTAATACTACTTTCTAACTGCAGTCCTGCCTGTAATACTGGGATGCCAGCAGTTTTTATCCAACGTCCAAACTGTGTAAATGTATATTTATTTATTTTTTTCAATGGCTACTAGTATGAAACTGTGCATTTTGTTCTATTATGTAAACTTTCCCATGCAGGTGACAGGCAATTTATTGCAGCACTTCGATGAATTGTAATAGCTGTAGTAACTGTGCAGTTAAGTGCTGTTTCTAAAAAGTAGAACTGGCAAAATATTTAATGAAGCATTTGGCTTTCTGTGCTATGAGATGAGAACACCCTGTTGTGTGCCAAATCAATCTGATTTTGCACAATATATCCATTCAAGCAGCAATTCTGGAAGCTGGAGAGCCAGAGGAGCTGAAAGACTAGATTTTCTAGGCTGTAGAGAAAATAGCACTTCCAAATGTAATTTCCAAGTACTAAGAAGTGCCATTTACTCTCAGAGACATGGATTTGCAGCATGATTTGGACAAAGTCTGTGGAAGCTCTTCAATCTTTGCTGAAAGTCAACAAGAATTTTCTTCAACTTTACTGCTGCTACTATGGGTTTAACACTGCAGTATCAATATTTAACACTGCTGTTTCCTTAGAAAATGTATATCCTGCAATCATACTCTACAAGGTGAGACACAGATGGGTTAACTTCTAAGAATGAGCAGCTAGTTCTATATTACATGTGCAAGACTCATGTAAAGCTATTTTTTTCCTCTTTTTTTTTTTTTTGGAGGTGTGTTTTGTTGTTGTTTATTGCTTCTCTTTTGGCCCATTTCCACTCCATGCTCAATTTCAAGGCTATTCATTTCCATGCATTTCAAGAGTACAGAACTTGACAGAAGCAATCTTTCATCTAATGTCAGTAAGGAAAATATTACAATTATCACTTCATCCAGACACCAGAAAGCCTCTGTAAATTTCTTCCATAAATAGCTGTAATAAAGAGTAGAGCATCATTAAACTCTTAGCACATACCATTCTACTGAAGTAACAGCTGATCCCAAGTGGGTCCTGGATCCCACAATTATCTCAGATTTCTGGCCATGAAAAATCAGCACAGGGCAGCCTTTCTTCAAGTTTTTTCGTACCAGACTTCACTGCATATTGTAGATGTGCCTGGAAAACACTTGCAGAGTTCACAAATCTGCTCTGCTGAGTTGAAAAGGAAAGCAGCGAGAAGGCAGCTGAGCTCTGACATCACCATGTTGTCATTCTGAGAAACAAGTAATAAACTGTTGGTTTTCAAGGCACCCTTGTTGTCACCTGCAATGTTACCAGCACTTTTATCACCCTCAGAAGTCTCCCTTTGGCCAAACAGCTATTAAATGATGTCATGGGATTGATATTTTTAAATGGTGTCTCAATCCCTTCTCTGATGCTGGAAAATCTTTGCTGATATCAATGCAAAAACTGGAAGCATTCAGAGGCTGAAGGCTGGAAGAACAAATATCCACAGCCTGAAATCAAAAGTTAGCTTCTGCTGCCAATGGGGCAAGCAGCACCATGTCCTCTACAGGCGAGCGCTGAGCAGTATAGGCAAAGGACAACACAGCAACCTAGAAGAATCAGTACAGTAATTTAGAAACCCTTTCTAGATCATGCCTGTGGAGCACAGCATTGTGGAAAGGGTCAACATAGGACAACAGCAGCCACCAAGACTACAACGATGTGAGTGGGCAGTGTAGTGCCTTAGTGTGCCACAGGAATGAATGCCAGGGGGGAACAAAGCACCTGGCACAGGAGGAAATCCAGACAGTCACCCCCCTGTAAGCAAAAATGACTCGTATGTGTGCTTCGATCAGCAAACCATGCTGCTAACTCAGTGCATTCTTTTTTCCTAAGAGTAACAGGACGATTATAAAAAATGGCAAATACTGTTTGAGGCCACCAAGAACTGAAGCTATATGAACCCTCTTCAAGGAAATTTCAAGTCAGACAGCTGCTGTGATGAGTATTAGTAAGTCACCTTTCAGCTTCAGAGCATCACAGGGACATGAGCTGGGACAAGAAGGCTGAGAGAAATTACAAAGTCACTCTGCAGCAGCAACAGCGGCACCACAAGCAAGAGGGACCCTGGATTTCAGCTGGGGTGTGACTGAGCCTATGGATGCAACAGGGCTGAGCCAACTCCCAGGAATCTCTAGACAGACGGGTAAAGGAAAACAGCATTTTCTTAACACTGCTACCTCTTGCTCTTTCACAGCTCCTAGGATCCGTTTTTGTTGTTGTTGGTTTTCTTTTAATTGGAAAAGAGCTGGTATTTTTCATAGTCTCATAAATTTTTAAATAACCCCTGAGCTTAATAAAGTCTTTTCTTCTGCTCCATGTTCATAACACCTGCATTTAATCAAGCCAAATGCTACTTTTTGCCATCTTTTCATGGCTGTCCCGCATGTGTTCAAAAGGACCTGCGGTCCCCTTCCTTTGAATCAATCCTTTAACAGTCCTTTGCAGGTACCACCAGTTCAATATTTGTCACCTAAGATAAGAACATTCCTGGATTTGAATTCCCAGATATGAGCCATTGAAGACATACTCATTCCGAGAAGAAGGATAAGCCATTTGGAAAACAGAAGGTAAAATATAAAATGTCCTGCAACAATTAAACTTTCACTTTGTTAAAAAAAAAGCACAGCATTAAAAAGAAAACAAATACGGCTTGGTTTTGAGTCCAACTTTTTAACTATACTTTTGAAAAGGTTTAAAGTTCTGCTGTATTCTGAAAAGTGATTCCTTATAAATATTGCTTACTTCAGAAATTTACATAAATAAACTATGATCAGTTCTGCAGGGTACATTGTTGTGGAACAACACAGACATTTGCACCCAGAGGGGACATGTTGCATATGTGAAAGTAACATTACTGGGGGAAAAGTTGCAGGAGAGTGGGAAAAGAAGAGCTCTCAGAGGAAAAAAATGGAGTTTCATCTTCTTGTTAATTGTATTACAAAGTTATTTTACAGGATTGTTTTGCACTTTATAGCAGATTCCAGAAAAGCAGAGATGCATGAGTTTCAGGGTATAATTGCCCAGGGACACAGCTCATTCCTTCTTTCTGATACAATTTTAGAAGGAAGGTTAGACACAACACAGTAAATCTACAAGTGGGTATCAAACAAAAGATGTTGCTGCAAATGAGGCAAATGATGACTCCATAGAGAAGAAAGATCAAAAATAAGCAACTGGCAATAATTTAAAGCACTGTAGGAATAAAATTGCTCTTCAAAACATGAATAAAACTGAAAAAAATGGAATTCAATGCAAAACAAAACAAAAGAGTGGCAACCTGTTCTCGGCCAGAGCCATTGAATTGAATGGCTTAAGTATAACTGGAATAAACACCCCAATCCAAAGTGAGGAAGTAAATCACCTGAAGGTTACAGTAGCATTTCAGAAAATTAAGTTGGAAGAACTTGTGTATCTATGTGAGATCTGTTTTGGTCTCTGCTCTCCAAACAAGATTCTCCTCAACCTACTGTGAGCTGTAGGCAGCCAGCACTATTTTCTTTCAGAAGACAGACCATTCTTCATATACATCCAGGCGTGTTACCAAGTTCCCACCAAAACTTCAAACATGTCAGAGGGGAAAAATGAATAAAATCAAGGGACAAAAATTAGGAGATGCATAACGAAAAATTAGCCTACAGTGTTTCCTCAGTCATGCTTCATACAGTTCAGGTCAGACAATTCAGCTAAACTCAGATTTGCCTTACTTGCAGCCAACATGTTAAATAAGGGGATATAGCACTCCTCATCATAACTGAATGTCACTGAATTTGACATCTGTGCTTTGTTTCTGACACCTAACAACCTCTGTCTGTAGTAACAACAGATTTCTCACAAATACAATTGAAGTACTTTAGGAATTTGTTTGCTCACTGAGTGAACTATTATCGGACAAAACCAATGATGCACCTCCATGCACTCTCACATTTTTCTCAGTCATCTGTTTCACCATTGGCATCTCTCAGTTTAAGCCTAATAAATCATCACAAGAAATATCTGGAACTGTTTTAATTTGCAAGACAGTTATGGGGTTTTTCCCCAGGTTATCTATTTTGTTCTTTTTTTACATACATTTAAAAATCCAAAAATCTTAATTGGAATTAAAAATACAACTCATGACCAAAAGCTTTATATCCTATCCCATTTTTTCCCACAAACACACATGGTATGATATGAATTTCATATTGGTTTAACCTGCATGGTTCCCATTGAATCATGATATATTCTGGTGTGAAATCAAACCAGGCCTGTAACAGGTAGCATAGCCAGAGGGGACTAGTGAAACTTTAAAAACTTAATATCCATTGGCCATTTCAGTTCATCACTTGCATTATTAGCAGCAGCTGTTCTACTACAAACCACATTTTCCTACCCTTTGGGTACGCAACGCTGCATCTCTAAATAGCTGCAAATGCTGATGTAGCCTGTTGAGAGCAACTGACTGCCATCTAAGGCTGCTGTGGAATCTTGGCAAAATCCATTTCATCCTCTTTCTTGCAGAGGATGCTCTGTTTGAAGTTCATCCACCTGTTTATTTACAAGTGACTTTAAAAACATTCTCTTCAGACAGTAATAGAGCTGCTGCTTCACACCACAGCTCCACTTAAATTACTGTTCATCCATATCCCATATAGCTTGGTGGCTCTAACAATGTATTCTCAAAACATATGTCTATCCTATGTTTCAATCATTAGCAAGAAACCTTTAGTGATCTATCCCAAAGATGAAACATTGGCATTTTTGAGTCTGTTTTCAGAGAGAGAAGATATTTCTTCCAGTCACTGTACTATTTTCACTAGAACAGGTGACATGCAGAAGGAACAAGGGAACAAAGAAAGAGAACTGCAGACCAATGCCCTTCTAAAAGACTCGAAAATACTTCAGCCAAGGGAAAAGAGAAAGAGAATTGAATTCGATCCAATTTTGGGGTGAAGATTTGGTAGGCTATTGCAAGAGATTGTATTTGAATTGTTCTGCTTTGCCTATCCTTAACCTAAGTATTTTCATCTCATGAAAGAAAAATACTCATTGTTTTCTTGAGGCATTTCTATTCTCATTTCTAGCCAAAGAAATATTATGCCATAAATCACAGATGAATTGTAACTAAAGCAAGGAGATTTGAAACTACACAGACCCCACAAATCTTGGTGAATAATAAGCCAAATATAATAATTATGCACCCAGACCATCAAAACCACTGTCATACTTACCATCCATGTTATTATGCAAGTTAACATTTTCTTTCCACTTTTTTCCTCCCAGTTGTCTTTCTCTTCCTTGGCAGAAAGACTTGCTATGCTAGCCCTCAAATTAAAGTTAACATAGCTGTGAAAGAAAACTCCCAGGTCACCAAGTGAAAATTCCTGCTGTCACAGATAACTATGTCTGATAATCTCATTCATAAACTGTGCCAGCTTCACCTTATTCTTACTGGAAGGCCTTTCCAGAACCTCACATCCTTCATGGTCAGAAACTTTCCTCCAGTTTCCAGACTGAACTTTTATTCCTCTTCAGTGCCTTCCCACCCAGATGAATTTGCAGACAGTGTTCATATATCCATTCCCAGTTTTCATTCCGACAGATTAAATAAATTCTGACGCTAGCTCTGCCTGCGCAAAATAATTCTATTGGTACCACTAAGAGGCCCAATTTTGGACAAAAGTTCCTTGGCCTAAGTTTCCTATACCTAAGCAAATCTTTTTTCTCTTTTCATTTTAACAACCTTTCCCAGTTCTAACTTAGATGGACTTCCAGCACAATTCTTCTTGCACAGGCAATACAAGTATTGCCTACCTTGCAAAAGCTGGGTTTATTTGCTCATTAGTTTTTCTCCTATTAGGAGTTTTTTCTCCTAGTGTATGCTCTCCATTGACTTCTAATATCTTTTTGATTTCTAATATCTTTCTGAGCCTAACTTGGGAAAGAACTTTCTGATAGTTTGTGTACTTCTGACAGAAAGAAATTCCTGGAGTCCTTTGCAGTTAATTCCTCAGTGAGTTCCTCAGTCTGGGCTGACTACATACACCTTTAGTATGCTAGGTTCCCTCTTTAAATTGTCATACTCCTTCAGTGCAGAATACATTTTGTCTGTTCTTCAAACAAAAATCTTCTCTGTTGTCCAAGCTCTGCTTCTGCCTTGGTCTTGAGGGAAGGTACTTCTATGAAGTACCTCTTCCAGGGGACATTTGGCCAGCTAGTGCACTAGCTACAATCCACAAATTTTTACCTCCTCTGGAAGTTTTCCTCTTCCTTTTTCTCCTTGCTGTTTTCAAAGTCTTTTGGATCCCATCATTATCCATAGCCATGAATTTACTCATCCAGGAACAATTTTAAATGTCATT
The DNA here is from genome assembly GCA_009867235.2 of Psittacus erithacus. NCBI lineage: Eukaryota > Metazoa > Chordata > Aves > Psittaciformes > Psittacidae > Psittacus > Psittacus erithacus. The sequence goes on from WYDI02030890.1 coordinate 21,100, forward strand.
TCATAAAAAAAGTACTTTCCTCAGGTAACCCCTCAAGGACACTATTAGCCTCCTGCTTATTCACACAATCAACAATCAACACCAAGCACATGAAACTGAGTAAGTTCTGTAGCTCACTACTCTGGGCTCTCTCAGTCACTAGTCACTTGGATCGTTAATACCTTCCTGTTCCATTCAACAGCTGAATATTCAACAGCAGCAGTTAAGACAGGAAACCTAACTCTCTTAGCTACAAGGCCTTTGACCTCTCACCACACACAAATACAAAGCTACCTTTAAACCACAAATAATAACTAGATCTTCTCATTAAGAACTGCGATCAAACCAGTGAACCTACAAATGATGAAGTGCAACCTAATAAACCACTAACAAAAAAAGCCAGTTAACTTACCCCCAAAGTACAAGAACTTCTTTATCCTCCCCCAAGGCCAACTCCCATCCAGACACCCCTGTTTACTGCGCTCCCCTCAGTGGGTTCTTTTATGCCATGGAAAACCGAAAGTGCAATACAGAACACCCAAAACTGCTGGGGGTTTTGATACATTGCTTCATTAGATGGGTACACTTACACTTCTGTCCAAATTTTCAACTACATCTCAAAATCAAGCACAAGAAACACTGTGGACTCAGTAGTGCAACCATATGATAAAAAAAATTAAGAAGATGATTTTAACTGACTTTTGTAACAACCATAGGTTTAACAAGGACTGTGTTACCATTACGGAGAGAAAACAGGCAACTATGTAACATCTTTGTGCATACAAATGAGAAAAAAATAACCTAAGGCCCATTTTGTTTATTTATTATTGCCATCTCAGTCATTATGAGATGCTGCGACTTTCCGTAGCAAAGCTACATAGTGCAAATGTCATTAATTCCTTCCCCTTCCTAATCCAAAATTAAGAACATTAAAATGCATTAAATTCAAGACATTATAATTTAAAGAGAGATTTTATAAAGGCTCTTTGGTAGTCAAGGCTGTATTGGTATTTCCATTCTCTCTTTTAAGTGCTTATAAATCAGCCATAAATGCTGCTCATTTTGGAATCTGCTATCCAAGTTTTCAAGCCACAGCCTATCATTCATTCTATCTTTTCTTGAAAATGTGATTCAGATCAATCTTTCAGCTGGGTGAGGTGAGCTTTTGGATTCTGTTGATCTGAAGCGGTGCGCCAGGAGGAGAGGAAAATGCATTATAATGAAGTCTTAATGTAAAACAGAACTCTTGATGATTTAAAATAATGTTCTTTGTAGTTTTCTTTGCAAGAAAACAAAATCAGAATCCAAATAAATTACTACAGTTTCTCAAGCTATAATATACATTTGTAGGTTTTGAAAACAAAGTAAGAGCCAAGCCAGTAAAATGGTGAGGGTGTCTTTAGCTTGCTTAACTGCTTCTCAGCTTCCTAGCTCCCACAGCTCCTACAGCTACATGGAGATCTGTATACCTGTCAAGGCTGGCTATGCATCCTCAGAGCACCTTTGCTTTGCATTTTGTTGCTCTGTATTTAACAAAGCAGTCACCAGTGCTGCTTCCCAGTGGCTGGCCATTTTACAGTCAGGCTTCTTCACATTTTGAACCATTCTACAGGGTAGAGAGAAAGAGGGGTGTGAAGACTTGTGTTTTCAAACTTCAAACAGGCTGTTAGCGCAGATTCATGAGTAAAGCTGTTGAATGGAACCAAAACCACCTAACAGCAATCAGGAAAGTATTAGGGCCAGCTGCTGCATCCTTACCTGTTTGTTTCCTTTACTGTGCTGTTCACAGACATGTTAATTCATATAGGAAAAATGATCTTACTGATACTGGAAAAGCAAAAGCCACCAGACCCACAGATGTATCTGCAGCTGGGAAGAGGACGTTTGCATCACCCAACTCAGCTTAGAGACACATTTTGCAGTCTGACAAACACACTAATTCTTAGGGGATACTGTTCCTTTCTTTATGGCAGACCTCAGGTCAAAAATCACAAGGAAAGAAAGGGACTGAAATAAAACAAAACCTTCTGTCTCACTAAAACTTGTGTGTTTATTAATAGTCTTTTTATAATTACTATATATTAATGTTAGTATTAAGAGGCCTTCAAATGCTTTTGGTCTCCGTTGCGCTCAGTGCTGCCTGTAAATAATGAAAAAAGGACCATGGCCAAAGAGCTTATGTTTCAAATCCACTGGTGAAAGTATATACCAGCTACAATACCCAAACTTTCAAGGCTTATTAACATCAGAAAAAAAATTAAAAATGCTTCCAGAGCTAAGCAAGATGATCTTTTGACTCTGAATCTGGATTAGCGTTCAGTTTGGAAGGAGAAATGTGCTTTAATAAAGTCAAGAGCACTTTCTTCTCTCTGTGGAGGCATGCATTGAAGTGATTAAAGAATGGCTCTGTAGGATAGCTAGCTTTCAACTGGAAAGGTAAAAAACCTTATTCTGAGATCTTTTGAAAAGGAACAGCAGCTTGGATAAATTGATTATATTTGCCACAAAAATATAACACCACAGTTAATTAGCAGAGTCTAACTCCAAAAAAAAATAACATACATGAAAAATAACACAGTTTCAGGACAGTCTTCAGAGTTTTTTATAATCTCCATTTTTAAATGTCACGTTTATTTTATAATTATGACAATAAGGCCCTAAGAAATGCTGATCTGTAGAAATGGTCAAATTATTATTGAGGATATGCTCTCTTGTTTATAGTCCTTTTTTTCCTGTTTGCAGTTTATTCTTGACGTAGTTTGAATAAATAGAAATTTATCTATGTACATTTCATAAACTATTTTCTTTGTCTTTAGATCATTTGACGGATTAAGTTGTTTACAGTTATTGTTTCTATTTCTTGCCTGGAAGCCTGTTTGTGTTGAATAGTTTTAGTACTGCCTTGCAGCTATGAAGTGACTTTTCAAGGTTGGAGAAGTGGTTATATTGGGAATGGCTAATCAGCCTTTACAAGATTTTTTTTCTCCCCAGAATTAAAAAACTAAATTCAGGAGTCACAGAAAGGTGCAAAAGCTGCTTAGAACACAGACCCCTCTTGCGACAGGGCAATTCCTTCAAATCCCTTCAGGTCACAAGGATTTGTGTGTGTCCAATTTTGTTTAAATATTCTCTATCCTGCTTCTCCTATGAGGGTAAAGCTTCCTTGCTCTGAAATTTCCCTTTGGTTCCAAGGACATGGGACTCCCACTCTTACTGGTGAAGACCATAGTGAAGAAGACATCAAGCACCTCAGCCTCCTCGGTGTCCTCTATCACCACATCAGCAGCAGGTTCACATTTTCCATGGTCTTCTTTTTGGTTCTAATATACCTGTACAAGCTGTTCTTGTTGGCTTTCACTTTCATTGCCACATTCAACTTTAGATGGCCTTGGCCTTCCTAGCCCCATCCATATTTACCTGAACACTGTCTATATTCATCCTGAGTGATTTGACCCTGCTTCCAGCTTAAGTATTTTTCCTATTTTATATCTGAGTTTATTCAGGCGCTTCTTGCTCATCCATGCTGGCTTCTTGCAACTTTTACTTGCTTTCCTGCTCATCGTGATGGACAATATTTGAGCTTGGAGGAAGTGATCTTGAAAATCAGCCAGTGCTCCAGAGCTCCGTCTTCAGGGCCATGTCCCATGGTATTCTTCCAAGCAGGTCTTCGAAAAAGATGAAGTCTTGTTGGTGTAAAGGGTTTTGGGCTAGGCCAAACATCCTGGGATCAGCTAGAACATTCTGGGCTCAAACATCCTGGAATCGGCCAGAGCATCCTGGGCTGGGCCTGAACATAGAGGGAAGTGGTCCCCCAGAGGGTAACACATAGTGGCCAGTCAGAGGATGGCTGTGTTCAAATGCAGCCAATCCTGTTAGTAGCGTGAGAGCAAAAGGTGTAGTCTATATAAACATGTAACCAACCAGAAGGAGGTGGATAGAAACGAAATCTCTGACAGCAAAGAAGTTTTTGGCATGGAACTCTGTGGGAGTCTGTGTGATTAATCTCCACAAAGTCTGTTCTGAATTCAGAATTGTGATCCTGATTGATGAGCTGCTCCTGCCTCTCAGGAACCTGAACTCCACATCTCATGGTCAGTACAGCCAAGGCTGCCCCCAGCCTTCATAGCCCTGACCAGTTCCTACTCATTTGTAAGCATCAGGTCTTTCAAAGCATCTCCTCTCATCGGCTCCTCTATCATCTGTGCCAGGAACCTGACAGATTGCTTGTGTCCTGCAGCTTTGCCCTTCCAGGAGATACTGGGGTGGCTAAAGTCCCCCGCGTGGACCAAGGCTTGCAAACATCAGCTTCTTCCAGTTTTCTACAGCAGGTTTCATCTACTTCTTCCTGATTGGGCTGCCAGTAGTAGGCACCCATGTCACCCACATTGTTACAGCCACTAATCCTAACATGCAAGCTCTGAGCTGTCTCATTGTCCATCCCAGGGCAGTGCTCCATGTATCCTTGCCATCTCCCTGGATGACTCTTCCTTATCCATCCATGGCAGTGCTCCAGCCTGACGCTCTGGTTGAGCCCAGATCTACGTTTGTGTGAGCACAAACATGCTGTTAAGCAACTGAGTTGTTCCCAAGGTTAAGGCATCATAAATTTTTGTCTAAGCTTTATGTCCCTTCATGAATTAAGGCAACTCCAACAGCAGGCAGCATTCTTGTTAACTGTTCATTTTCTCTGCCCTCTCCATCTTCTGTCAGGAAACAATTTACAGGTCTTCTTGATGGTCTTCTTGACAAAATCATAGCTATGCAGAGAATTTTACAAACAATGAATTCTGGGGTTAAAAAAAGACTTTGAAATGTTGTTACAGGCATGTAGTCAACGAATAGGAAACCTTTCTGCTGTGCAAGCATGCTCACTCATTGTCTCTCCTGGTCCTGGGCTAACAGTGGCAGAGTGAAGTAAGTGCTGTTTACACAGATTTTTCATCATGGTTTTGGGCAGTTCTCTATTTCTGGAAGGTGAGTGCTTTTTGGGAGCTGTTTAATTCACTGCTAGCTGAGTCATGACCTCTGTCTGAGTACGACACACTTAGGAAATGCATCCTTGCTTCTTCCTGCATCCATGTGTGGAACATGGACTCTGCTGACTTCATATTTCAAACTCTGGTCTCAGAGATCTAGAAATATTTATAACTGGAAGCCTTTGGGGCAGGGTTAAATGCACATTGTTGCACAGTTAAAGCTGTTAAATATTGACTGCCCCAGAAAATACGGGAGTAAATATCCAGCCTATACTGTCTCCCTCATCTTACATCAAAGCAAGCCATAAAAACATTACTTGCAAAATACCTTTAATTTAGTTAGAACAGTCTGGCTGACTGCAAATGGCCAGCTAACAGAAAAGCAATTGTCTACATTGAGTGTTCCCAGCTGCTTATCCTCCACCACAAGGCACAAGTGAAGCTCTCTGCACCCAGATGAGAGTAACCTCTTGACTCACAAAGTGATGGGCTGCACAAACCCCACTCATTCATCCACACCACCACCAAGACAGCATCTTCTCATTGCTGGGAACAATGACAACCACATCTAGCCCAGCAGTCACTGCTCTTGCTTACTGTGTTGACAATCTTGCACACGTATATTTTGTCAAGGATTATAGTTGTCTTGATTATTGTACAGAAAATACACCTTCCTGGACTTTTTACAATTCAAACATATCAAATTCACTCATGATCATGAACATGGAAAACAGCAAGGAGTGTTGCAATTATCACAGTGAAAGAGAACATAATTTCATTGATCCCAGCATCCAGCCATCTGCTGCCACCAGGATATGGTGCTTCAGAGAGGAGAGACAATATTCTTCCTTTGCCCCCCACTGCCTATTAACTTGCAACCTAAATCCCATATTTGGCAAACCTTCTCATCATAAAATCTCATAATAAAATTTCTACTTACTGCAGAAATCTTGAACTTTCTTAATTTAGCATAAGAGCTCTAGCAGTGATCTCAGTTAGAAAACTTCAGAAAAGTCGTATTCCAACTCTCAACCTGCATACCTGTCCCTCTGAGACTGTCTTGAAAAGTAAACAGAAAAGCAGGTTTAATAAGTGAGCAACAGGCAATATGTACACAACGGTGGAATGAAGCCTATCTAGAAACATGCATTTCTTACAGAAGACAAGTCAAAACATTCAAAATGAATGTTTTATATTTCCTCACTAATGTTTACAGCTTTTTCCCTATTGACTACAAAGAGATGCCATTTAAAGTGGATACATTCAACAAGCTCAACTCTGTAACACTGTTGGTTTCTTTTACAGTATGTAGTAATCCTAAACTGCAATTTTTTCTTGTTTGATCTTCTAGTTTTAAGCAAGAGAAAGGATCATGAAAGCATTTTCAAGCATTTTTTTGTCTTTTAATTCAGTCACACTTTCTGTTCTCTATGGTTTAAATTATTCACAGCAAATTGTGCAGATTCAGATGTCAGTAAGTCATTGGTTAAGTAACAAATTCAAACAAGACTCTGCAGCCATTCTCATAACATATTAGATGCATTCTGTTTCCAGGCAGGAGTGATAATCTGCTCTCAAGTAACATTTGTAGCTGAATTCACCTCATTCTTTAATGACTTTGAAGCTACTTGGTGCTCTAAATGCACAGGTATTAGACAGTCATACTCTGTTTAAATGTTTCTCTAGATCTGATTAAATGGCATTCCAGCTGAAATCAGTTTGCTGAAGAATATATGGGACTTTACTCCAACAGTGCACCCAGTAAAAAAGACCCTTCAGAAGGGGTGATGAAGAATATTCAGGTATTGTCTTGGTTTTGTTTGTTGGATTTCTTTTTTTTTCATCAAATAATCTAATTCCAGACATTGGCCTGTGAACCTCCTTGGAGTAGTTGTTCAGTTCACAAATGACACCCTTTTTTCTACATCCACTGTAAGTCACTACCCAGTAATCCTTGACCTCTTCAACCATAACTAGCAAAAATCAGTGCAAATGAAGCAAAATTTTGGCCAGAAAAATCAAACTGATAAAAAAGCAGGGATTTTTCTCATTTCCTTTGAGTGCACTTCAGGCATGGTAGCTGTATTGGTACAGCAAGCTACCGGCAGTTCTGAGGCCAACCTGAAGCCCAGTTGTGTAGGTGGTTCAGACAGGGGACATGGAAACACTCCCTCAATGTGGGCAATTACAACCTCTGCCTACCCTCTGAGGACCAAGCAACTTAAGACACCTCCAGGCACCAGCAAGTTGTCTCCAGGCTGATATGCGGCAGCTGTGTAGAGAGATGGTGGCATTCCAAGTTCATGGCCCCTGGACACTGGTCTTGTAAGAAGTGCAGGCATGTGCACAAATGCATTCCTAATGCCTAAGAGTACACTGGGCTCATATGAGGAAACTTGTAAAGCAAACCTCATACCCGGAGAATTTATGATCTAAAAGATTGAATAGGCATTTCAGAGTAGTTTATGTCTTGGGACAGGTTAGAGGGAAAAGGGAAAATATGTAACAAATAAAGGGTGAAAAACGTTTCTCATTAGTCAGTTTAAGGGCACACAGTTACATCCATGTGCCACAGACGCCTAATGCTTGTCTCTAAATAAGGTATTTGTATGGGAACACGGCTCGTTAGGCAGCTACCTGGTCACCCATTGAAGAAAGCAACTGATTCATGTGAGCACACTGGGCATTTACACACATAAATTACACAGTTACTCACATAGTATATGTCCGGGTTTGAGATTCCAGATCCCATTTTGCAAAGAACACAGGGAGGCCTCTGGACAAATAATTGATAAACTGTAAATTCATAGAATGATTTGGGTTGGAAGGGACCTTTAAAGATTATCTAGTCCAGCTCCCTGTGCAATGAGCAGCAACATCTTCATCTAGATCAGGTTGCTCAAAGCCCTGTCCAGCCTGACTTTGTTTACAGGGACAGGGCATCTCAGGGCAACCAATGCCAGTGCCTCACCACCTCGCATGATATCTTTCTGATATCTGATGTAAGTCTCTCCTCTGCCACTTTAAAGCCATTGCCCTTAGATCTGTCACCACTTGCCCTTGTAAAAAGTCCCTCTCCAGATTTCTTACTGGCCCCGCTAGGCACCAAAAGGCTTCAACAAGGTCTCCCTGGAGCCTTCGCTTCTCCAGGCTGGACAACCTCAACTGTCTCAGCCTGTTGCCATAGCAAAGGTGCTTCAGTCCCCTTATCATCTTTGTGGCAGTCCTCTGGACTCACTCCAATAGGTTCATGTACTTCTTACGCTGGGGGGCCTCAGAGTTGAATGTAGTACTCCAGGTGGGGTCCCATGAGAGTGGAGCAGAGAAAAGAATCTCCCTTATCACTCTTCTTTATGCAGCCCAGCATAAGGTTGGCTTTTGGGCTGCAAGTGTACCCTGCTGGCTCATGTTGAGTTTCTCATCAACCAACAATCCTTTTGATGTCTGATCCCAATGGGCTACGTATGTCCAGCATACCTGTACAAGGCACCACAAGGCACCTCAGAGAGGATCAGACCCAGGTTAGCCTCCTGCTGTTTCCAGCAGTGACTGCATAAGGCACACAAAGAGAAGCAGAGCATCAGATTTGCTCTATTTATGAGTCTTTCCCTGAATCCCATAAGCCCGTGTTTTTTTCTCACAGCCTTGGCTAGTTTTAAATAAAACACAAAATGATCTCCAAAATTAGACCAATCAATGCACGGAAAGCACTCCAAGCACTCTGTCTGTGCCTGACCTGTGACTGAATATTCACCATATATTTAGCTCAACCATTTGCAAGTCTGTGATGTTGAACAAATGCTCTACTTTCCACTAGTTTTGCAAAGTGCTCCTAAATTTAACTCTGAGTCAACACTGTACGACTGCACATTGAAGTTAACCTGCAGAGTCAGCTTATAAATTTTTAAGAAGCTTTTCCTTCTCTAACAGTGAATGTAAATGCAAGTTGTTTGAACAAAGCCACTAATTTATCAGTTATAACAATGAATGCACCTCCTTGGCTCCTCCCAACTGCTCGAAATATTATTTTCCATCAACATTAATGGAGATAAATGACAAAAAATTATGTGTAAAATGCAGAATAAAAGTCAGAAGGCCAGAACATAGTGCAATGTAAATTGCCATACTTCCAGCAACATCAGCAATGCTGTGCCCATTTTCTGTAGCTGAAGATCTGGCTGTTAGTTTCTAACTAATTTCTCAAGATATTTTTGTGATGTGTGATGCTTATAATCTTCATCTAGCGCTGACTTTCTTTTGATTTGAAGCAATGATAATACATAGTTTATGCTTTCACTCTGACTGAAAACATATCTCCTCTACAGTCAACAAGTCTTGAACACTGCTTTTTGGCATTAAAGATATTTGTGAGTCTTCATATGGGTTTTGCTAGAAAGAAAGAAGCATTGTCATTGCTTCTAGTCTTGACTGACAATGCAAATAGAGGAGAAGAGCATTATTTAAGAAAATTTTGTAAAAAAGACAGAATTAAGTGAAGTAAAATAATGGATATTCCATGAAAGACTCACATGGAAGGAAAAGGCAAAAATACAAGAGGAAGTATCCCGGGTTCAGCTAGCAGTCATTTTTCTCCTTCTTAGTAGCTGGTGCAGTGCTGTGTTTCTGACTTTCGGTCTGGGAACAGCACTGATAACACTGATGGTTTTGGTTGCTGCTCAGTAATGTTTAGTTTGACCAAGAACTTTCTGAGTCTCATGCTCTGCCAGGGAGGAGGGGAAGCTGGGAGGAAGCAGAGACAGGACACCTGACCCAAACTGACCAAAGAGGTATTCCATACCACGGCACGTCATGCCCAGGATGTAAACCGGGAGTCATCCAGAAGGGCTGGATCACTGCTTGGTCAGGGTGGGTATTGGTTGGCGGGTGGTGAGCGGTTGTATTCTCTCCCCTTGTTATTTCCCTTATCATTATTATTATTGGTGGTAGCGGCAGTGGTTTGTGTTATACCTTAGTTACTGGGCTGTTCTTGTCTCAGCCCATGGGAGTTACATTCTTTCAATTCTCCTTCCCATCCCTGTGGGAGCAGGGAGGAGGAAGGGGGGCAGTGAGATAGCGGCTGCGTGGCTGATTTGCTGACTGGGTTTAAATCACGACAGGAAGAAAGAGACTAAGGAAGACTTTGGGGTGGTGATGTCGCATTTTCTTAAAATAACAATTTACACAAAATTAAGTAGCATGTGTTTAGCACGAGGTCACATTTAGAATCACAGAAAAATGAGCAAATACTACATTTGTCTCAGCCTTCCCTCTTACAGTGGTAATAACAGAATTGCATACTGAGCAAGTTTGTGTGATCTCTGACATGAATTAAGACAATGGCCCCACACGACGGGTTTTGCAATGAAAGAATCAGAATGGATAAATCTCTGCTTCCAACACATGAGCATGTGGTTTGTTGAGGCAAAACCCACCATAACCAGTTTTCTCAACTCTTACACTTCTTGCTCTACTTCCGGTATTTGGTGGGTTCAAAAACTGAAAAAAGTTGACTCTGCCCTTGCCATGAATCCTATTTCAAATAATTTTCTTTGTCAAATAAATGTCAAATGTTTCTTCAAACAGAAAATCACTCATCAGCTGCCTCACCCACACCTACTCTTACCTAATGTGTGTGGTCTCTCAGCAAGCTTTAGTCCTTTATTTTAAATTTACACTCACTGACAGAATTTAATTAAATCCTTTATTATTATTATCATTAATTGCATTCACAGTCCAGGATGAGAGATATAAGACAGAAAATGACCATGGACTTCAGCAACCTAGATTAAGTTCTATGGCATATATGAAAAACAGACAAAAAGAAACTGTAGGTACATGCAATTATTCTTTTGTTCATGTCCATATTTATGCCTAATGAACTAAAAAGTGCCTCAACCATCTTGAAGACATAAAAGAGGCAAATTCACTCACCTGTGTTAATTTTGAGATGATCCTTGAAGTCAGCTGGATATTGCACAGAGCTACTTATATGGGAATAAACCAAGATTACCTCCTATCAGCATGCACAAGCCAAGAAAAAAGACCTTTGCTGTTTCCTAAATGGACATTGGAAGAGAAGTGCCCATACTTGCAAAGTAATCCCCCAAAAGTTTCACCTACATCTCAGCCCAGAAACCAGGAAAACCCTACAGATCCTAGGTCTCACTTTAGACCAGGAGAAACAGTACTATACTAGGTACATCAGCAAGCAGCAAAGGCTTCATTAGAATTGATGTTCAAAGCTGCATTTTCAAATCTCCCAACCCTAATCCTAACCCTAACCCTAACCCTAACCCTAACCCTTACCCTGAATGTAAACAGAGCTGTCTCAGAGCACACAAACGGTATCTCTTTCAGCTGAAGCTAAATCCAAAGCTGTGCTCCAGCCACTGGTGAGCACAGAGTCTACAGGACCAGGCTATAGCTAGCATGAATTCCCCAAAACCATGTGCAATGCAGTGGTCAGTGCAGGTTGTTTCACCCAGCAGATCCACTCTTAATGGAACACACTACTTGCTAATGTAGAAAGAGTCATGTTCAACTACTGCACAAAGGGACAATGACAAGTGGGGACAAGGCTGATTATAGTCAGCCAAAATCAACTGTCAAGCCCTAACAAGCCTGTGATGAAGTACGACTAATGTAATTATCACCTTAGGGTCTACAGAGAAGTGCACTGATATAGTAGAAGACAAATGGGCTAGTAAGCAAGAGTCAGACAAGTAAAAAGCAAGGATTTCCAAACTGAAGGCTGTGATCAACACAGCAAGAAGAAATGCGCTAAGTCAAAATGCAAAGTAATGCAGCCAACAGAGGAGTGTAAGACAGCAGTTACCTGAGCACGAAACCTAATGCCTATAATTTATTCTAAATAACATAAATAGTCAATCATAGTTCCTTAATTACTTTGACAGAAAAAAACTATTAGGAAAGCCACCTTTCTTTAATTTCATCCCTCTTCTGTTTTTCCTCTGGTCTCATATTGCATTTTCATCATGAAGGCTGTAAAGTTTTTTCTACAGTTCCCAAGACAGGGATGATGGGTTTTGCTGTTGACATTTCTAGAGAACCAAGCATGAATTTATAACAGCTCCCACATCCACAGGAGACCCTCGTCCAAACATTTTTTTTTTCCTTGATATGTGATACCATAAACCAGTTACTTCCGTCATGGGTCAGACGTCTTTGGGGAAAAACAAAGTGGAACAGAATTTCTATGGAAAGAAAAAAAGTACAGTTTCTACTGAAGAACTTTGTAGACTTTTTTCTTACATCATAAAGAAGACAACGAAACATAGTACAAAGCATTGAACTTGTAGGTCACCTTTAAAAAATAAATAACAAATAATTATGCATATCTATCATACTGAGTTCTGCATGTCATGTTGGTGTTCTGCAGTTTATCTGTCTCTCATACTGAGCAGGAGCATCCATCAGCTAGTCATCAACAAGCCTGTCATAGGGGGGTAATAGAAGTTATCTTCAAGGTAACTCACTGACATTACTTAATTAAATATCCTGAAATATTGCATAGTATTTTCCTGTACCACCATGAGAGACAATGGTAATTACATGGTGATTCCCACAAACGCTTTATGAATCCTCAATTACAGTGCTGCTAACCTGATTTGACATAATGTAATGATTTGTAGTTAAATATTATAAATATTCAGCCACCTTTTCTGTTTATAAGTTATCCAACATTGTCCATTTTTCAAAGTTACTCAGACTGTTTTTGCAAAACACCCAATGATCAGGTGTTTGAAAAATTCCTGACAATTTTTACTGTGTAATTTCCAAGGCAAAAAAAAGTTGCAACACATCATAGAATCATAGAATAGTTAGGGATGGAAAGGACCTTAAGATCTTCTAGTTCCAACCCCCCTGCCATGGGCAGGGACACCTCACACTAAACCATGTCACCCAAGGCTCTGTCCAACGGGGCCTTGAACACCGCCAGGGATGGAGCATTCACAGCTTCCCTGGGCAACTGTCCTGGGTTCAGCAGTAGCAGTCATTTTTATCCTTCCTAGTGACTGGTGCAATGCTGTGTTTCTGACTTTCTGTCTGGAAACAGTACTGGTAATACCGATGTTTGTAGCTACTGCTTAGAATGTTTACACTTATCAAGAACTTTCTGAGCCTCATGCTCTGCCCTGG
>WYDI02030890.1:35718-84182 GCA_009867235.2 Psittacus erithacus
CTGCATCTGCCTTCCAAGACTTGGGTGGTGTGGTCAGAGCATTTGCCAGTGAAGACTGGGGCAAAGAAGTCATTAAGGCTCTCAGCCTTCTCCAAAATTAAGCATCTCTAAACACAGGCATCCTAAGTGCCCACAGATAAATGTATATTTATATTATAGATTATTTCTATTAAGAAATGTTTGATCTTAAAAACATTCATAAGAAGTGTGGACTCAGGAGCATGTATTCCTCACATTTTCATTATCTTCTTCCCCAAAGGGCATATAGATGCAGCGGGTTTTGATTTATTAGGTAAAAGTGGGGTCTGTTTCTCAGTTTGCTGGTAGATGTGCTCCTCTTAGCAGGTCATAGCATTTTGACCCCAATGAAGAATTCACAGATTGTTAGATTTTCAAGGATGTCTGTGGGTCATGTTTCTGCCCGTACAACTCCTTCAGGAAGTTTCAGTACAAACCAGAACCTTCTTCCAGGGAGCTGGCAGCCACAAAGCATTTTTGAAAGTACCATAAATGCTCTTGTATTTGTACTCTCTCTAGTGTTATTTAAAATGCCAGTTCCAGTTGCCACATCCTGTTTATATGTGGCTGCTCTTTCTGACTATGGAATTTATTGATATTTTATCCTGTTTGCTTCAAGCAGATTTTGCAAATTCTCCAGAGTTTTCTTCCTTCTGTGTCTTCCGCTGATGAGCGCAGTTCATCCCAAGGTGTGTCACAGACAAGGACCATTCTGGGAAGACTAGCAATGGTATGAGGAGTTCAGAAAGACATTAACAGACATTGGAAACATACAACTTAAAACCTTGGAAATAGTTCTGTGTTTCTGAAAATTCTAAATCTCATTTTATCCCCTAATTTTCACTAATTACAATTGTAGGACATAAATCCACACTAGTGTCCCCTAGGGTCTCCTCCAGATATTTTCCTTCCATATGCTGTGAGGCTATTTTCTCCTCTTATTTTCCACCTCTCTTATTCTCTCTAACTCCTGCTATTTGCTCTACCACATCTCTGCTAAGCTCCAGGTCCCAGCAGACTCTCCCCCTTCAATTCTTTATTTTCTTTAATATGCTCCTTGCCTGAAAAAAATGTTATCTGTTTTTCACCACTTCCACTAATTTTCTTCTCCTTTTCATCCTAAACATGACTATTTCCTGAAGCACGTTGAGTCACGTATATATTTAACTGCTACTACAAAGCCTCACCTAAGTATTTCATATATATTTTTATTCCCTTCTTCAAACAGCCTTGTGTCTTTCTACTTTATGTCTAAATCACCAGTTTAAATACATCTCAACTACTGCTGACTCTGGCCAATGAGGACATTAAAGCACATCTACTTTGGCCATGGATGCTACACCACAGAGAAATCAGTACCAGTATCTGTTGTCCTGGTCCTCAGCCAGTAATTGTGAAGTCCAGCCATTGCCCCCCACTGAACCCTGAACGCAACTGAGAGGGCTCTCTCTGACTTTCATGAATATTGCTTATACCTGGAAATATTTGAGACAACAGACATTTTTCTGAAAGATATCTTCTAGAGGTTTCTGTGCTAAACCAGCCACACTTCATATTCCTAATCCCAGTGCCTTTACCAAGGTGTCTGCTTTTACTTTACATAGCACACTGTGTTGTACTTTGTGGAGTAGGGACAGGGAATACTTATCACCTGCAGAAATGTTATGATCATTTCCTCCTGACATTTCATGCTATCAAGTGGTATAAACTATGATGAAATGTCATCATTCAAATACAGCAGCAAAAAAAAAAACAACTCCAAACATGAGCTGACTACAAAGTAAGCGGAAAACACCCCCACTTTATCAGCAAATAGTAGAAAAGTAGTTGATAATTTATGTCATAGCATACAAAGTCTCTGAAGTCATACATTATTCATAGAAAAAGTCATCTTTGTGTCTTTAAAGAAGACGCATTAAAAAGTACAATGTTAAAAATAGATGGCATTTTATTGGAGATCATAATTATTTTAAAAGTCGGCAACAGGGCTTTTTAGTTCCTAAAATGACCTTTCAAGATGAAATGGGGAAAAGAAAAGAAGCTCTGAGGAAGAAGCTATGAAAAACTCTACGCATAAAGAAGACATTCATCTTTAATATGAATGTTAGTATATTCTCCAATGAGAATAGAGGCCAGTAAAAACTCATTTGGAAGTGTTACTAAATAGCAGCATAGGTCTCTTGAATGACACAACATTCGGAACCTTGTTGTGACCAAGATTTTTATGATATATCTGTAATTTGGAAATCCAAACTTTGCCTGTGCAGTAAATGAGAAATATTGAAGATCATAATCATGACCAGAAAGCAATCCCTGAATACCATTTATGTGTCTTGGTGTTGCGACATATATTACCAGTAAACAGATTTGATTTCATTTCCCTTAATCAGTATTCATTCTCCTGCTTACTTTCCTCCTAAGCAAAGAGCATGAAAAAATATTGATAACGTTACACTTTAAATCAACAGTAACAGGGTAATCAGAGCTGGACAAATAATTAGACAAAATTATGCAGCAAAGCAGTTAGCAATTCTGAATTGCCTTTTAACTCCCTCTCCCCACCCTTGCTTCATGTCTTCTGTGGTATATTACGTGTGATCAGACTGTGGTGCAGGTGTTGCTGTGACGTTCCACAGCATTTACAGGGCAAGTTCCAAGTAAGGATGCATAAGAGAAAGCATTGACTGCAGACAACCAGGATGCTACACAAAGATATGATGCCAACCGTTTACTTTATCCTTTACCTTTATTTTTTATCTGCCTAAAGCACAGTCAGCTCCTCCAAAGTGCTGCAGAAGAGATAGGACTCAAAAAGCAAAAGGAATTCATGAGCTCCCCTGTTAAGGCCAAGTCCCGGAAAGTATCCTTGTTCAAAGATGATAAGTGTGATGTTAAATCCTGTTGAGGTTCAACAGACTGAAAAAGCATGCTTAAAGTTAAACATGTTGTTAAAAGCTTTTTAGACTTAAGCTGTTACTGCTTTTCTGACTAGTACCTTGTTCTTGGGGACCATTTCATTCCTCAGGGGCAATGCAAAAAGAAGCATAAGGCTCTTGTCTCTGCAATGGTGGTGGTGGTGGTGGTGGTGAAACAACTGCTTGCACAGGCGCACTTCTCCACTGCATTAAGGAAGTTCCAGAGGAGAAATCAAGTATTCTGCATTTACCTTTATATATGTTTATTCTCATGTTTATATTAACTAAATAACTGCTTTCCTTTGGAGCAGTTGCCTCCTGTTTACAGCTGCCTAAATGGGAATTGGGAACTCCATAACACAGTAACATCAAAAATGAACAAGAACACGCATGCAATGAACAACCCACTGGATCCAGAGACAGCTGACTTAAAAAAAATAAATCTGGGACACAATCAGCATGCTCACAAAATTCAGTCTCCTACTGGATAGCTAAAAGGAACTAAATTGTCTAGTGAATGCCTAATATCCCTATTAACTGCAACGACCAGGGCAACAAACACTATGCAGGCAGTGGAGACAACATGCAGGCAGCAGGCACAGCATGTGTGGCTACAAACAGATATTACAGCACCAGAGAAATAACCTTAACCTCTGCCTTCAAAAAATACCACAAATTCTATATTTCATTAATCACAGGAAACATTCTGCATGAAAAAGTATAAACATGGCTTTAATGCAACAATATTCCATTGACAACTTTTGATAACAGGTTTACTTTTAACTCAGGAAAGCCACAAAAACAAATCAAGCTTTTTGTGTCCCTTTGCATTCTTATGGTTACAAATGAGATTTCCAGCAGCTTAAATTCCAGTGTATGGTGGCTGCACATTGACTCATTAATTACCCAAGTAGGCAGCATAGTCTAGCTACTTTCTGGTAGAAAAAAAATATATATATAAATCAGATTGAAACCCTAAGCTGTGGTTTGTATCTTTTTAAAGAAATCCCATCTGTTAGTTTCCACTCCAGAACATTCAGAAATGCTTGCCTGAGGGGAAAAACCTTAAAACTAAAAATGTCATTGCAGTAGTAGGAGATGGGCTTACCTCCCACTATGTTTTAAATTCAGTACTGCAGTTCTGGCCCTCAAACCTATCTTGTACAGTGACAGGTCTGAGCTGCAATATTGAACTTACAGAGGTTTGAGGAGCCAAAACTTTAGGCTCCTTAGCATAGGTCAGAACACAGCTAAAAAGGATGCCCATAGGGAGTGTTTAGGAAAAAGGGAAGATGAAAGCAAAAGGGCGCTTAAGCTCTATGTGAGAATATGAGACTTTTTAAAATTATCATTTTGCAATGAAGAAGAAAGTTTTCTTGTTATTTACATTAACGTCTGTGCCAGGAAGAGTGCTGAGCACTCAAGGGTCTCCATGCTGAGCACTATTTAAACACATAAGACAGTCCTATACTTAGGAAGTTTTCAGTCTAGGGCCTTTCCTCCTCTGCCTTTTGCAAAATTGTAAAGCTATGCTTCCTCATTTAATAGCAAGGAAGCACTGTCAAACTAGATAAAGCAAAATGCTTGCTGTGCTTACCATCCCTTTCAGAATACATTTTATAATCCATAACAATAAAGCATAATTTATGCATTTTTATCAAACTCTGCATTATTCAAATAACATCTGCAAAGATCGGATTCCAGTGTGTTCTGGGAGATATTGTTTTGCCCTGAGTTCATAAAAAGTTATATTCTTCAGTTAAATTTCCTGCCACAATTTCATCTGCTGTTACCAGTAATTTTTTATCTGTTTTGCCAGATCTCATTTCAAGTGTTAAGAGTTCTCAAAGACAGACGATTTGCAAAACTTTCTTCAGTTGACTGTGAATACAGATTTAAAGCAGGAAGGAACCAACAGCCATGGCTCATTTATTTGGCTTCTTTCTTAAAAGGACGTACATAAAAGAGTCATCAAGAAAAGCAGTTCTTTCATAAGTTTTTCATCTATTTAAGTAAATTCCACCCTGCTGCTAGACTGTACTCGAACATAAGCTTAGCCAACCTTTCTACAGAGCATCCTAAAAAGAATTTCCCACTGGTATCTTGACTATCCACCGTTCTCAGGAGCTTTTGCTTCTCTCACAAGGGAAAAGGAGGCAACTGGAGGCACTTGGGTTGATTTAGTTCAACAGTGAACAGATTCATCCTTCATCCTTGCCCAAATTTCTGCTATATCTCAGCAGTTTTTCACACTTCCATGAATTGATAGGACCTCCAGAGATTATGTCCTGTTTCTCTGTGCTGCTGCTCTAGGGCTCTTCCTTGACGGAAAATCCGTCTGTCTTCTGAGCTCTTGAAGCAGACTGTGAAAAGTGACTAACGTTAATGATTGTTAGCAAAGTAGCCAGGTCATTTCCATGAAAGAAAGAGATGCTGGTAGTCAGTGGTTCTGCTGGGATGAAACAATCAATCTGGGACTGAAAGCACACCTTGCTCTTTGATCAATACTTTAGACGATGCAAAAGCTGGAGTAGAAGCCAAAGTTATTTTTGCAATGAAAAGCCAGGGCAAGGTGCCCACCTCTGTTCCGGAACAAAATTAGCTTTCCACAGTCTGCTCTTCCAGGGCATGTTTAGAACTGAAAACATTTAGCCTTTATTTGGGGCTATCTAGCCTGAATAGAGCCTGAGTACTGAAGGATTTTCCTTTTGATAAGTCAGTCACGACTCCAGCAGAGCCCTAGCATAAGAAGCCTGCAGCATGCTAGATTAACAAGCTCTTTATGTATTAAATTTATCAGTTCTTGAGAAGTACTGAGGCATCTTTTCCATGTCTATAGCTGATGTTTTCTGTTCCTCATCACATTTTTAAGCGGGATCCATGCCTTGTACCACACTGAAAAGACACACGATTTTCACTCCTATCTCACTTCCCCCACTCTCCATCACTAGTCTGATCCTGCAGCAACCAAGAACCTTACTCAAGGGACAAGGTGTTGTCTCCACACTAGTGTACATACATGGAATTTGCACGCTGTAATTAAGGAAGGATTAGCTGCTAGTTCGCACTAGTTACTGAGACAACTTCAGAAAATAAGCTCTTTATTATGGAGGTAGTTAAAACAGCTACTTTGCTTTATGACTCACACACAAGCAAGTATAGGAACCTATTGTAATAGAAACCTTAAGAATTGTAGAGCTAATGTTATCTTCAAGGAATCTGTATTAGGAATATTTAAACCACTGAAAATATAAAAATGAAACATTTTCTTGCCCTTTAAGACACGTGCTCCACATTTCTGTCATTCTGAATAATAAAAAATTCACACATAAATATGTTTATAAAGAAGTAATTCCATCCCTGGGTTCTTAGTCCTATAAACCAAGGCAACTTTGCTTTCCTTGTTACAAACCTTTTATGTTCAAGTTATACAACTAGACATGGTTGAACATATATATGTGGTTAAGCCCATTTAATATGATTTGGGGCTAGGAAAACATTTGGAATGTGCTGCTGGTATCCAAAAATGTACAGTTATAATATCCCAAAGGTATAAACAGAGAGTAGGAATTTATATTGGGCAGTATACTACAATAAGGTCTCACAGGCAGAGAGCAAGACTAGGTTAAAAAGTGGAACAGAGCAAGGGGAGGAAAGGTAGAAGATGAGTTTATGAGGTGACAGCTCTGTATTGCCTAAGCTTGTATAAAAGTGGGTGGAGAAGAGTTCCGTTTCAAAGGGACTTCAGTATTTCAAAATGTATTTGTGCCTCCAACCAGGTTTTAGCTTTCCATCAGCAAGAAGAAGGCAAGGCTGGCACCAGGGTGACCTACTAGAAGCACCAGCAGTCTCAGAGAGAAGACCCTCTAGAAGCACCTACCAGGAGAACACACAGAATTCAAGGGAGAGGGGGGAAAATCAAACATGTATACATATAAATGTCCATACACACACTGCCAACTGTAAATGGTCTCCATTGTTCCTGATCCCTCTCTTTTATTCCCACCATAAAAAAATTATGAGACCCAACTATTCATACAGCATTTCCAGAAATTTAATAGACCATATAGATTAAACTCTGAGGGCCAAGCACTAGTGTCAGATACACCAAATGAAAACCCCATCTGAGAACAGAATTTGGCTCAGATTCAGCAGGCAAATGAAAGTTTTTTTCCACTTTCAGAAGAAACCCAACTATGTAAAGTTTATAGGCACTAGTAGGAGAATAAATCAATTTAAGTCCATGTCACACCATTCTTTACAGTTTTGTAACAAGGTGTACTTTGTTAGATTTTAATCTGCATACATTTGAGACAGCAAAGCTCTTCAAAATCATCTTTTAATGGCATCGCAATTTATAGACAGTAACTAATTTCAAACTTCATAGCACTTGGCTTTTATGATTATTTCAAATCATTTAAATGCAAATGAATTTCCAGAGAGAGAAAACATCAAATGCCCTTGAGTGGCAACATGTAATAGAACTGCGAGCAGAAATCACAGTAGGAATTTGAAGCAGTCTGATAGGGTTTGACGGGAGGTCTGTACAAAAGTGTTTGCCTAAATCCAATTTACATTTCATTTCACATTATATTCTATTTAACCATTTTGTCATTTTAATATGACTTATTTACTTAATCCTGCTCTGAAATCCAATCTACTATCAAGAGCAAATGTGGAATTCTGGTCAGGACAAGACTTACAGCTATTTTTCATTTTAGGACAATGGCAATATAGTTTCTAAAATACAGCTAGCTCTCTTTTCCCCCACAGTTAATAACGTTACAGCACCATGCAGCCAAAAACATTTGTGCATGCCTCAAATAATTACATTTCTTTCAAGCTAAGCAATTGTTTGCCTACGGACAGAGTAATATTTCCTGGGAGGCATTGCTAAGCTACAGTACATGCAAAATATTTGGACACAGAGTGCTGAGAAAGATCTGAACTATTCTTAATGTGATTGCACTCAGAAGGATAAGAAGCATCCTGGAACTCCCCATTCAGCAGCAGTTACAGCAAAGCACCACAGGTTGCTTTGTTTTCCCCAGCCATTTGGATTTGCAGGAGGCAGCAAGAGCTGGTCTACTGCTAGTGCTTCCTGTGCTTTGGAGTAGGCAGTTCAGGGAAGACCCAACCGAGCCTTTTATCTTTGAATCACTCCCTTCTCATCTACTCACATCTAGGTTTCATGTGAAAAAATGGACACATTTTTTTTTCCTGGAAAAAAATTGTGCCCATGTGCAATTGTGAAGCGGCCACAGTCATCCTACCCAGCCCTATCCCACTGTAAATTCTGCATTTGAAGCCACAGCAAGCTAAACCACATCATTTTTCATTTGTGCACGTAGTTTGCACAGCTTGCTAAGGGTATTGGCCATGGCATGGGCCAGACTTCTGTATGTAACCAAGATACACAAGTCTGCTCTGAGGAAAGGTATGCAGCAGTGACCAAGCAGGACCTAATTTTATCACTCACCATTTTTCCAGGCCCAATATCTGAATTAAGAAACAAAACTGAACCAGAAATTCAGTTCCAGCAAAGGCTATACACAGCTTCCTGAAGGCCTTCTAGACTGCAGGAGAGGAGGATGGGGAAGCAACATGAGTTTGTGTTTCTGCTGGCATCAATATTTTCCAAGAGATGAACTGCATTATTAGAGACTACTGTAACAAAGTTTAAAATTTAGATCTCGAGTGTGTTCTAAAATCTGTGTTTTTAAAGGTAACAGAAAACACAAATACATTCTGATACTTGGGGCTATTCATAATTCTTTGCCATACTTTCAGCAACGTACACATGGTTTGCAGAAATCCATTAATATTTTTATTTCTTATCAGATATAAATCACTGATACAGTTGGTACAATGTTTGTAGGTGAAATCTGCTACAGCAGAGAAAACTGAGTGATGGGTTTGAAAGAAAATAGGAGCAAAATATTGTGCTTAGGGTAGTGAGATTACAAAGATTGTGCTATTTCAATGACAGCCAATTTCACAATCAAGATGTCTTTTCCATTGCAAAGGCAAGTTTTATATGCCTCCTGAACATAAATGTCACTATTTTGTTTATTATATGTTTCTTTTTCATTTACTTCATTAATTTTGTGTACAATCTCTATGAAGAGACTTCTAAGGAAGTACATTTGTCCTCTGTTTTGAGCAAGTTGTCTTTTGCAAGGGCAATGTAACTGAGTAAGAGCATTAATACGTGGCCTTTTACCAAAAACTTTTCAGAGCTGTTCAAACAAGTAGGCAGTTCATTAGATTTGAATAAGCTAGCTGCTGAGTTAGCTTTGGACCTACAGTTTGTCAGGTTAGATGCTGGCTATTTTCTTTCAGTTTTCAAACTTCATGGAAAGAGTTACTCAGATAATGACTTGCATATCTACTAGTGATGACCAAACTAGAACAAACCTTTATAAATACCTTAAGTGTTTATCACTACTAGCCACATCTCTACTATGAAATAATACAGCTCCCCAATTGGTTCCCATGTCTTGGTCAATGATCATCCTTGTTTCATCAGTGTGGGCTTGCTCCTGAGCTCTGCCTGGGAGATTTTCATTTGAGAAAACTCAGGGCAAGGTCTAGGGGACCCTTCCAGAGGCCACCCTTTTAAAGCTGGATGGCCAGGCTGCAGAAAGCTTTATTCCCAATTACCTGATCTTTCCCCAGCACTGTCCATACTTTCCCTCCTCTGTGCCCTCCAGCTGCACTTCAGGGCATGCATCTTGGAAGGTATAGCCCTGAGCAGTGTAAACCCAACCCAGTCAGTGCCACTTCAGCTGACAACAGGGTTTACCACGTGGAAGGGAAAATTCAAACACTGCAGACAAAGCCCTTATTTGCTGAGATCACCGAATCACTATTTGCTGAGATTTGCAAAGCACAATTCTCAGTGCAGTGTCAGTCACTTCGCCATGAGGTTATGCTGCGCAAAGGCCATTGAAGGGCATCTCCTCAAGGATACCTCTGAATCCTGACCTCGGTCTCGCTGGCTTTAAATAGCTTCAGGTTTCACTCAGTTCTGTGGTGGTGTGATCACTGTCACACTGGCAACAACCCAGGCAACTTCAGTGAAGCTGCACCAGGTACTTACTATGTGCAAATAGCAAATAATAGCAGATAGCAAAGAGGTCGTGCTGCAGGCAAGTGAAGTTTCTCAGTAGAGAGCTGAAGTCCCCTGCAAGAAACTTTTGTGACAGTAGAAAACAATCTTAATTAATAAAATAGGTGGAGCCTAAATCAACCCCAAAATCTGTCAGGACACAGCATATCTCACCTTTCCATTTTTATGCACAATATTGCATTCCCTTTTTAATTTCTTCCCCTGCTATTATTCTTTCCATGGAGCAGTGGGATGCTTTTGGTAATATCTGAAAGTCCCTATTTTAACATTTGTTTCCTTTTCTGTAATGAAATAAAGCTTTTTCCTCCTGGAGCAGTTGTTGCTGTTTTCTAAATTCAAATATGGATATGATAAAAGAAATAATAAAAACTTTCACTCTGAATTAGAAAGAGCAAAAACCACCTAGACTCTGGGCAATACATTTTGTACATTTGCAGTGCACCTCAAAGCCAAGAAGCACTAGTGTTAATATAAGAACAGACATCTTTGCCGACATCCTTGCAGACATCTGATACAGCTCTTCCAAACCTGCTGAGAGCAATGATTTTTTGTCCGTTTGTTAAACACCCCCTGCCCCATATAGCTCACTATCAATCGGTCACTCTATGCACAACATAATTTCTTTGAACAAGAAAATTTTTAAAATAAATACTTCAGAGCCTTTTGTGTTACAAGAAAGAAGGGAGAAAACACAAGAATAATGCAGCTGAACTGTAATTTTCAAAACGTAACACGGCTGAGAGACAAATAGCTAATTTTATGACTGGACAAACAATAGAAGGAGAGGGGGAGATGCAACAGTCCCATTTCTATCCCACAGATTAGATGTGATGCAGTAATAATACAGATTGAAGGGACATATATTATATCAGGGCCAGAACTGAGCAAGTGTCCTACCTCATCACAACGTGAAATCAAAAATAAGGGATAGACTTCCATGCAGGACATACACGTCCCACATGTGTTTTACATCATTTACAAAATACTCATTAGCATTTCAAACTGACATGAAAATTATTAGCTTGTGAAAAATATCAGTTTGCTGCTCTTCATCATACAGGTTTCTGCAGTGAAAAGATTACTGAGATTATGATCATCTCACAAAACAGTTATTCACCTAGAAAAAGAAATAAGTAATTATTTAAAAGAATATATTATATACAAAATCTAGTTCAGTGTATATACATGTGTGACTCTACACGCACACACATAAAGCCAGATATTTAGGATAAGAATTAATATTCAGTATCTGGCAAAATATTCAACATTTTCCTCCAGTATAATCATCTTTTTAAACATGTTAGGACCTTTTTTCAGGTCAATCACAGTTTTCAGACAAGCTGTAATTTAAATCAGCTCTATTCTGCATCTAATATGGATGTTTCACTGAAAAATAATTAAAAGCAACCACTCTACTTGCAACTCTTTGCCTGTCAGAAACAGACCACTGTTGTGCATGCACATTGCTAATCTCAGGGAAGGAAACCTTGCAGAAAAGACAAGGAGGTGACAAAGTAATTGCCCACAGTGGGTGATTTGAAGAGTCGTAATAAAGAGATGCTCCCTGCTCACACTGCCTTCATCTCACCTGAGCTCCTCCTATTTGGTGACTCACTTTCATTGCCTACACCACCCTTTAGGCTAATAATGGAAATAGCTCTCCTGGCAAGCAGCAGAGAGTATATCAGAGCTATCGACTATATCTCCACCTTTTCAGCAGCAAGATGGTTCAGTTTGTTCATCAAAAGAGTTTCAGCTTGTTTAATCTCCCTTATCAGCCCTGCTTCCCTCTCAGGCTTGCAAAGGCTCCCGCTCCTGAAATTGCTGCCTTCATCTAAGCCGATGCAGTGCATATTTTCCCCTTCTACAGAATGATGTTTCAATGCCAAAGAGAGGGAGCATGAGAGAGAGAAATAATCTTGGCACTTGTTCAGGTTGTTGTGGAGAAAAAGAAGGGAAAAAAACCCAGTCTGCCAATGGGGATTTCCTCCGTAATAAGCCAGATGGCATCAGAGGATGCTTGGGGAGACTGTTTCTGTCTAATTCTCTTCTGTGGCAGAAACTGCCAAGGCCTGGCTTTTGTGGTAAAACCAGTGACTAGCTATTTTATATTCTTTCTCTTTGCTGTGCAGGCTGTCCCCACCTGTCACTAATGCCTTTCTAATGCAGCCAGTGCCTGATGCAAGCTCTTTCCCCTCCTTTCTCTCCCTCACTCCTAGATTTCAACTGCTGTTTCCCTTTCACCTATACCAGCAACATGGCTGCAAGGTTTGTTTTACATCACAGTGATTTACACGCTAACTTCTTTCTTCAAGTACAAAATATTTCACATAAAGTGGAGAAAACCAGCTGTGCAGTTTCTAAAGGTCGCCTTCCTGTGAGATACCAAAGGAGGGATCGAGGCAGTGAAACGGAGAGCTGGTGCTCTCTAAAGCACAGAGCTCAGCAGCACAAATGCCAAGACAGAAAACCTGTTAAAAATCCTGGCTGGGGTTATAAGGCTGTATTTATCTGAATTTATACATTTTGTCTATATACACATTTATCTGTTTAGATTTCTTTTTTTTCAAATCTGTAAAACTTTGGTATTTCTGTTGCATTCTGATATATGGGCTCAGTCTCTACATATCAGATACATTGATCTCCTACATACCAGGAGAGACCGTGTGTTCCAGAAACATGGAAAACCTTATAGAAAACCTGTATGTGATTGCTGCAGGGTTTTTGGTTCCTTGGAGTCAGATCTATAAGCTGTCTGCCTGCCCTAAGGGCTTGTATATCCTGCATATGGACTAAATTGCTTTTCCCCTCCAGAAGCTGTCCTATCTTGTATTCAGCAAGGAGCAGTCAGATATTTTAAACTCACTCTTTGCTCAGAGCAAAGCAGCATTTTCCCTGTACTTTCTGAACCTATTTCTTCCTTTTTGACATGGCTTTTTGTCTCCAAGTAGTCATCATGTGCAGATATCACTGCAGCAGAGTAAAGAAATACATCCCAGAGTATCATTTCATATAGGCAATAAAGCTGCTAATGGTTGCTGTAGCAAAGGCACTTACAAAACTTTGTATGCAGTGTGCTGGAAGGAAGGCGCAGAGCTAATGCAGTGATGTAGGTTGAGATACAGACAGCTACTAGCCTGCAAAAGCAAGACTACAAAAGTCATAAAAATCACAACATTTATAATCTGATAAGCGACATGTTCATTGATATACTGTCAAGTGGGATAATCTAAAGAGAATCAGAAGTTATTTGCTTTATCTAGATACAAAATAGCAGAAATAAGGCTTACAGGATTTTTCTAAAATATAATATGTCCTTTCCAACCCTAACTATTCTATGATTCTATGGCTTCATGGAAGT
The DNA here is from genome assembly GCA_009867235.2 of Psittacus erithacus. NCBI lineage: Eukaryota > Metazoa > Chordata > Aves > Psittaciformes > Psittacidae > Psittacus > Psittacus erithacus. Next base: position 49,145 of record WYDI02030890.1, read on the forward strand.
AAACCATACAGATAGCCATCTCATTGTTCAGTTGATGAATGTCTCAAGATATATATGTGGAACTTTTTTTCAGTTAAGCATGGATATACCATTTTCAATCACATTTTCAGATGAAAAACAATAGTTTACATCACAGTGGTATTACTCTTTAAAGTTATGAAGAGAAATGTGAGGACTGGCAACTGGGAAATGAGGGCCAGTCTCCCCAACAGCTTTACATGCCTCTGACAGCAGAACAGAAACCAAACCCTGAATGGCTGTGGGCCTGGTTCCAAAGCGTCCTGGGGAGACCAGGGAGAGCCTCCATCCATGCTAAGACTGGGGCCACATGTTTAGCAGGGAGGGTAGCACTCAACAGAGCAGGCTGGTCCACAGAGGACCTGGATGCTGCCCCGTGCAGCAAAGCAGCATAACGGGCTCCCTCAGTGACCAGCACGTTGCCCCTTCAAGGCAGAGCCCAAACACCCCCACCAGTTCCCCGTGTGGCCCCTGTGCCCTCAGCACTGTTTTTCTCTGCTCCTATCCTGCCGCATTACTTGCTTATGTAGGCGCAGTCATACAGCCCCCCCGCTGTGCCTGGCCTCCCCTCTTATCTGGCCCTCTGCCTGTGATGGAGCAGATTTCACTTCCCAGAACTGCTCTCAGGGGCCAGGGCGAGCAGGAAAGCAGGATTTCTTGACACTGTTCTGTCTAATGCTGGAAGAGAGACCGGCCAGGCAGAACTGATAGCCTCAAGATAGCTTAACACCAGCTTTTGCCGAGTACTGTCCTCAGCTACAGAGTGTTGCAGCCAAAGCATAGCCCAGAATCTGAGCCAGTACGTTTAAATAGGGCAGTAACAACAAAGCCATTTTTTTCCACTCCCAGGTGTGTGTTAAATGTTGTTTAGTGTTTATGACCACATCACTATTCAGTACTTATCACCCAGCTCCGTAGTCAGTGATGCTTGTCCATGGTCCCAAGGGCCGATAAGAGCTGGTGCTGCCAGCAGCCTGTGCCTGCCTCTGCAGGGGCTTTCCTGGGCTCTCTCTGACCCCACTTAGTGCCTTGAATGCACATCCAAGGGCAAGGAAAAGAAATCCTTCCCTGCACCAACAATTTTTAAACCCAGTATAGAACATAGCAGACTGACTTAACTGAGATGTTTCTTTCCGTTCTGCTGAGCTTCACCCTAAAATCCAAAGCCTGAATTTGCACTAACTCACGTTTACTTGGGTTAGGAGTTACGGATGTGAGCTGGACAGACTTCAGCAGCATGTGTTTGTTCATTCTCACAGTCTTGGTTAATTAGGCAATGAAAGGTATAGTTTATAATCAGGATAATAAGAATAGCTATATCACAGCAAATTAGCGGGGTACTCCTGGGATATTAACAGAATAAGATGCTAGTATCTGTATTGCTTTAGGAAAGCTGTATGTTTTACCTCCAAAGACATGCACTGCTAATAGCATTAAAGTTCATGCTGTTAATTCTGTAAGATAACATCTATTTTCTGAGTATATCTATTTCTAATAATGTCCCCATTCCATTGAACAGCTATGAATTCTTCCATACTTCACACATTTGTGTGTCCTCCTTTATAAAAAGCAACGCTGATTTGAGGGACAGTGGGCATTAAATATAAAACAAAGCCTTCTTTTGTGGGAGTTTTCCATTTCAATTACATGATTATAAGAGTAAACTTTCAAGAAATTTGGAAGAATAATATCTCTGAGGCAAGAGAAACCTTTTGTGGGGCACAGGATTTTTGAAAATGAGTATAAATGGCAGAGTCTACCTTTTGATTATTTTTGAACTGGGCTTGCCTATGGATGTCCATCCATTAAAAGATATTCAGTAGAGCTCTGCTCTTGATAGCGCTGCCAGACACATGTGAAATATAAAGTGTTTCATAGAAGCTTTAATGCAGTGAAGAGAAGGAGCTCAGGTTAAAGCTGCATTATCACAGATTTTAAACTGCAACCTCACTGCTCTGACAATGCGGATAATTTTGATGTGTGAACATAGTACCATAAGGCCTCTTATCAACATGGTCGCTATGCTACTGGAAGTTTAGGATATTTCAAAACAGCCTGATAAATTTCCACGAAAGAGTTGCCAGCCTGTAATCAGATGTCCAAGAGTTCCCAGTTGAACCAAAGATGAAAACTGATGATATTAATTTGTCTCATTTGAGCCGAGCAGTTCTCCTGAAATCAGCAGTACCCATATGTATTAATATTGATCCTTTGGTAGAGCTGTTTTTCTGTCAGTCCACAGATTTAGGAATTTTCTTCATTTCTATTTCAAAGAGTGAAAATGAAAAGAATAGAAGATAAAACAAAAACTCAGAAAACTCCGTGTCATTTACACTGGAGTTACTTTTCTTGGGCAAGCCAAACCCTGCCTTTGGCTTTTATGTGACTTTCTCAGAGTCGTAGTCTACTGTTTCCTGTTCTATAATTCAAATGCAGTGCCTATTGTTGAGATATCATGCTCATACCCAGTTGCTTCTAAAGCAACTCTGCAAAAAATACTCTATAATTTTTCCAAATCTGGAAACTGAACATTTGGTTTATGACTTGTTCCTACCAGGAAGGATCCAAATCAAAACCCTCCCACCTCAATTTTGTGTTTTTCCTTTTCTATGGCTGCCTCACTAAGTGCAGGCTGCTACGAGTCCCAGAACATGAACATTTAATGTAACTGCATTTTTTAAGCTGGAAAGGTTTTACACCATAGGAGATCTAATTAAAGTTATTTTGTAGTGAAAAAGAATGTCATCGAAACATCCAATTTAACAGAGAGGATGGAGAAAAGGCGAACACAAACAAAAAAAAATCTTATTCTAAACTTTCTTTGTAAAGAAACTACCAACAGGATTCAGCTTTCTGTAATTTCATCTAGTTCCTTCCCTCCCTTCCCTGACTTATTAAATTAAAGGCCAGAAAGTTCCTCACTGCCAGCTCTGCTGATCTTAGCTGACTAACATCATTACCACCTGTGTTTAACTAACAGGTACTTTTTATTTTTTATCTTTTTTTCTTCTTTATTTAACTTTTTCTGGTTTTTTTCCTTATTTCTTTTTTTTTTTTTTTTTTTTTTTTTTATGGAAGTGTATTTCAGAAAGCCCTTCACCTTGACAGGGGAACACCTGGGAATGAAGGATCCATCTTCACCCTTAGCAGGTTGCCGCTGACCATCCCCTGCTAGAAGCACATGCCCTTCTCTCATCTTCCACACCCAGCCAAGCAGAGCTGGAGCTCTGTGCTGGGAAAGACTCAAGAAGTGATATGACAACAGACACATTGCACAGCACCTGCCCTGCATTGCTTGGGGATGGGATGGAACTAATTTGGCCAGGCACACCACTGTGCAGATGTAATCACTGCTCCTCCTGCCCTAACCTTGAAAATGAAGGTAACGCCATGATGTCAGAGAGCTGCTACAGCAGACCCTGCAGTTCCTATAAGCCCCAAGTAGTGGTTTAATTTTTACAGTTGTTTACTTAAAGGCTTCATTCTTAATAATTCTGAGAGGAGGATCAAAGCAAAGTACTGGAGCCTGTAGCATTTTCTGCTGCTTCCTTTCTGTACTGGCACAAAGAGATGAAGAAGGCATTTCCGCTAAGACATGACTCAAGTACAAAAATAAAATTTACATTTATCTTATTTGGAGGCAGCGAAAGGAAACTGACCTCATGGTATGAGCTTTAAGAAAGCTCAGAAGGGAGGAATTAAAATAATTAACAGCAATTATTACCAAAATTATGGTACTGAATAGGACAGTGCCCAATAATGAGAGGTCACAATTACTAATACACCCTTCTGTATGCTCATTTGTAGTCATTTGTGTTGTCCCCTCGCACAGCAGGATCCCGGCACCACTTTCCATTCCCTTTTATAAGAAGTTCACAATAAACAAGGGTTCAACGTGTTCAAAGCAGCAGTTTGTGGCTTCTGAGGGCTTTAAATAACATGGGCTTTTCTTTCAGTCTCTCTGCAAAAGCAACTTTACTGCATCTTTGCTTCATTGTCTTTCAACTTATATTACAAGGGAATGTAGCTAAGAGGTGAGCAAAACTGAGTTAATTTAGATTTTCACCCACATAAACAGAAGTAGAATGAAACTTTCCATTGAGGCACTTAGGCTTCATTTATTCTAGAAAGATTTAACAGTGGATTTTACTGATGGAACCAGTTTGAGCTACTGATGGAGCTAATATGGATAAGACAACAAGAAACCTTTTTAATTTCATCAGAGTATCAAAATGCTTGCAAAACAGTAGTATCTACACAAGTATTTTTACCAGACTAGCCATTCTGATAAAACTAACATATGTATTTTGGGGTCTTGAAACTCAAGAAGGCTTTGAGAGGACACCTGCACCATCTGCCTCCTCTGATACATTTCACACATTTATGAGAACTTGGATTCCTAGAATTCTGCAGTTTGTAATGTTGGTCTGAGAGCAAATCAGCTCAAAGGCATTTTGTTGCTTCAAAATTCTTAATCAAATAAAAAGCATTTGGGATCAAGATTTTTCTCCTTAATAAAAGTGGTGGGGTTTTTTTAGCACAAATATGAAAGTAAACTTCAAAAAGTAATAAAAAAGTAATATTAAAATGGTAAATTATGTTTTTCTATGCCAGAAGATTCATAATGAATTATATGAATTCTATTTAAGCCATTTTCACAGCCGGATCTCATTCAAATCAATATTGTCTTGAAGGATGTTTTGACTTCAATATCATAGCATTTTCCTGAAGTATTGAAAAAGTGCTGACCATATTAATTATTTCTTGCTTTAGCTAAAAGTGGACATAGCATTAAAAAAAACCCAAAAAACCGTGAGTGCATAATACATTATGTTGTTTATAATGTAGTACATTATGTTGGACTTCAGTTCACTGGACTGAAGTCCAATGTAAGTTATTCCAAGGGAAATTAACTATCTGATATGGTCTAGACAAACAGTAAACTTCTTCCCTTGCTGTAGGGGACAGACAGAAGGCCCCTGGTAGATCCAGATGTGTCAGCTAAATCACCCCTTCCTGGAGGCTACAGCCTCCACCAGAAGGCTGGCAGAGCAGCCTATCAGAGCACTCTAATTTGCTCCAGGAAAAATCAGTTAAGATAGCTTAAATGACTTTAACTAGGAAAGTGCTTGGGACAGTAATCAACAATGAAGACAATGACAAGTACAGGAGAACAGCAACTTCTTCCATCAAAACCAAAGTGGGCATCTCTCCATCGCTTCAGCATCTGAGCCAAACTCACTCAAGTCAACAAGATTTCCAGACTTAAAAAAGTAGAAAATAACTCTTGTTCAATTTTTGGCTGGGAAATACTGCTTCTCATAGCATTTCTTTATCAACTATTTCTATATGTATTTTTTGTTGCTTGGGCACTCTTGTGATTGAGTAACCTAGACTGAAAGAGAATGTCTTGATAAAGTCAACATTGCGTGTCTGAATCGAGACTACAGAAAACAGCAAATGTCACTCTGCTGCTTCTGCCACTTCAGCATCACTCCAAAGGTCACTGCTTCCTTGAGAAGCTGCCATTAATAGCCTGCCTCTCATACAGAAATGTTCTGCCAAAACTTTAACTCAGAGCCGACTTGTATTTTCACCTTCAGTCATCAATGCTTTCTGACAACCCTGTGCTAGAACACACTTTCCATCCTAACACCTTATTAATTCCACAGCTACATCTTTCCCCACGCTCCCACGGTAATTGCAGGACTCCCACTCAATTTTCACTGACACCGATACCTGTTTTCAACCGTAACTAGACAGGAAACTCTCTTTGTAGTGATGTAGCCTCTGTTGACAGAGCTGTGCATCTACCTCCCCAAAAGTTCCAGGGGAACATCACCAACCAAGATGTTTCTCCGTGTTAGTTTAAATTGGATCCATACTAGTGTTTTTGCCTGTCCTGAAATGCTGCAGGAGGGAAAAGAATTACATCCAAACGCAGTAGTTCAGCGCAAACAGAGGCTTCCCCTGTGAGATACAGCCTCAGTTAACAGCAATTCTATATCTCTACTCCTCTCACACAGGCACCCTTGGTGGGAAACACAAAAAATGTTTCCTGTAAGCATTAATACAAATAGGGCACCTTGTACCATCATTTGCTACACGCAATGGTCTATGCACGTGAGGAAATGAATAATCTCAGTAGAGAGAAGACTGATCCTTTTGCATATATACCAGCTGAACTAGCTATTTCAACAGGAAGTGCATGCACATGTGTGCTCATGCAAGAAACAGAGAGAAAGCACAAGGGAGAAAATATTGCGTCTTCAAGCCTTGTTGCAGTACCTCAAGCCAGTGTTGCAGTACTGGAATCCAGTAGACATCCCCCTGCTAGAGGAACCTCCCTCATCCGCTGCATTGTGGAGTGGCTATAAAAATAAATAAATACTGAAGGGCTGTCTTCTGCACATCGCTGCTGTCTGACCTCTGTGGATAAAGATGACTCTACCACAGCCAGCGCAAACCCCCAAAGATTATGGAGGATGTTTTCAAAGACACAAAATGAGCACAATAATCCTAACAAACACTGGAAAACATTACTGGGCAGCACAGTAAACACTGAGCTGGAATAAGTGAAGGGCTTTGCTTCAGGGAAAATAATGCAAATAAAAGGAAAGACAGATGAAAGCAGCCATTCAAAAACTGCATAATCAGATGTAGACATATCTTCAGAATATAATAAAACAAGGACATGAATCCCATATCCTGCCCCTTACTCGATCAAACATGAACCTTTTTAGTTCAGAAATTCAAAGGCTTAGAAGGAATTAGAGGATCTTACTGGGTGGACCAGGCATTTAAGACCAAATAATTATTCTCCCCCAAAAAAAATCATTGAAGGTGTTTCTTTGAAACATTTCATACAGTCTTTTTATGCTTGCAAAAATTTGTACCACTGGAAATAATCTAGGGGATAAAATTCAAGACATAAACCCTGGAGAGTATGCTACCCAAGAGATGAATACTGTAATTATATAAAACCTGTTATGGTACTTAATAATGTGTAGCCTACCTGTAATCAATAGGACTAACTCAGCAGGCAGAGAGCAAAATCTGTACCTTAATTTCTTTTCTTACTTAAATTAAAAGGCTCATTTTCTGTAGGATTTTCTAGGTCCTTGTAATCTTCAGACTTACCCTTGAATTTTTCATTTTCTTCTGCTACTGAGCAAAGTCTTGTCTTCAAATTGGCAACTTTGAACTGTTGCCTTGATGAATGATTGCAGCATCTTAAAGCCTGCAATGAAAACAGCAGCAGTTTAGGTGGAAAGCAAAATATGAATAAGTAAATGTATCATGCAGTTTCTGCTGTCATACTGCCCCTCCCTTACTAAAGACCATTTTCCACACCCTTTATCTTCAGCCCGCAATTACTGACATATGTTCTCGTTTCTGTTTCTCCAGGGAATGCTGCTAAGGTACAAGGTGCTTTCTGGGACAGCAAGATAACCGTGGAAAGATTTGCACTCGTTTCTCAAATACTAAAAATATTCTCACATGTGTCTATGCAGCTTATATTTCTATTCTTTTCTGTTGTTTTCCCTATTGAAGCTGGTTAAAGTACTGGAAAAATCAGATGAAATAGTGGAAAAGGTTGAATGTGTTATTTAAAGGCCATCCCTGTCTTCAGCTTTGGTATCTGAGTTTTGCTGAATCAGGTTTGCTGACTAGGTGCCTAAAGTGAAACATTTCAGCCCGTGTTTAGTCACAGGTAAGACTTTTTTTCAGTTGAGTCAGCTCTCATTCACCAAAAGATTTGAAAGTAAGAATTATGGGCTATGCTACGAAAGCAGCATAGACATCTACAATTCAGATTAGACGCAATGTCCCTGGGATAGGCAGCTAAGCCCTCTGCATAATACAGTGAGTACTTTGGCATGGCATCTACAGCTGTACTGCACCTGTCAGCCAGTAGAAAAAGATAAAAATATGTCTTAAATCTCACTTTCAAGGTGCTCCTGACAGCCATGGCACCACAGACTTTTTCCTAATTCAGATATTTTTGTTTCCTGTATGGATAGAACAGAGTGGGAATGCTGTGCCACTTCCACATACACAGCAGAAGAAAAAATGGCCAGTACAGATGACTTAGCTAAGTGATGGAAGCATCCACAAGGACATTGATGACCTGTGCTCTGATTTCCTGCCTCCTGTGTTGCATGAAGAAGCCTTGGAGCAGGAAGGAAACAAATGTCTCCCTTCTGAGCAAATGCTATCCTATTGGGCAAGAGAGACAAGTTGGGGCTTGTTTTCTTTCTGCTTCAATAACAGCTGAATTCTTCCTTGAGCAATGGCACAGCTTCAAAAGCAGGTGTGAATGGTGCCTGTGCCACAGATTTGCCCACACATCTAATCCTCTTGAGGTAGTAGGAGCTACAGTCTGAGGAGACCATCAAGGCTGTGCAGACACTGCTGATGTTTCCCCTACTTATATAAGTGCTTCTGAGAACCCAACCCCAGCCCTTGAAAACTGACCCAGAGATCATTAGGGAACCAGCAAAGTGCCTGGTGCATGGATTGATGTTTCTGAGAACTGCTGCAAAGGAAGCAGGCGGCTGCATCTGCCAGCTGCAGCTTTTCCAGACCCTGCTCTCAAGCCAGGATAAATGTTGTAATAATCAAGTATGCAGGCAGAGGAGGCGTTTGATCAGGATAGATCCTAACTGGAGATGATGGGGTGCACTGCTTTTTACAGGTAAGGGATCCAGTGTCGTCTGGGTTTGTAGGCAATCTCATCTCTTGCAGGCTTCTCCGAAGTGCAAAGCAGTTAATATTGCAAGTAAGCTAGGATTCTGGTTGCACAGCAAGAGGAATATGTCCAACTGGCAGGGAGAATAAATACTTCTCTGAACAGACAGTAATCAGTTAACATTACTCTAAAACAAACATTGAGAAAGCACAGCACTTTAGCAATTAAAGGTCCAAATTTGCAAAATTAATTAGTGTTTCCCACAGCATAGCACTCTACTTATGAACAGCTCTATTGTAAATGTATGATGCTCTAATATGAAAAGAGAGCATTCTTATGTTAATTATCTAATTAACTAATCTGGGCACAATTAGCAGCTGAAGCAGCACAGCATTACTCTCCCTTCCTTCTTCCCTTCCGGATTCAAGATTGCCTTTAAATATGTACTTCAAGTGGCAAGGGACCCTGGTGATAGAGCTTGCTACTACGTTAACCAGACCTCAGTGCCAGCAGAAGTTCCAGTGAGCAGGCACTGAAACAGAAGCAGCAGAAATATCTTTGGCATGTTATTTAGGAGAGGTAGAGTAAGCTATTTAATCTCATCCCTAAAGTTATCCTGCCCTCCAGGGAAGCCATCCTTGTCACTTAACAGAAAGTCAGTGTGAAATGCTACAGAATACAGTAGTCTGTTTCTCTTCCCTTTTGGAAACCCAACGCCATTTAACAAGACCTCCCTGACACCAGTATTTTCCAAGTGACGGCTTGGTGGTTATTTCAGAGGTCTGAAAATAAAGTCTCATTCACTTCTACTTTGCTGCCAGGATAGCTGCTGACTTCATTAAAGTTTGCTGTGGCATGAAAAGAAGAATCAGAGAAACTGTGAGCAGATCTCTGATAAAAACACATGATGGCTTAGACAATGTCTGAAAGTCCCGCCTCACCTTCCATTACAGTGAACCTAAAACAGGGGTAGAAATGTAAAGTGAAATATTTATTTCAACATTTTCACATTTGTACATTTCTGCATCTGCTTTAGGAGGCATTTTTTATTTAGGAAATTGATTTTGTGTTCAGTATTTTAAAAAATAGAAAAAGCCAACATGAGCTGAGAGTGGCAAGCTCTGTACTGACTTGTAGAAAAATGTAGATCGATCTAGAACACTTTATTTTCCTTTCAGGTGTTTTAGCTTTTAGAGTTCTGTTTGTTTGTTCATTTTTTAATATAGGAACAAAGTTTTTCTATTAAAAAAAGTTTGGGTAAATCTACTATAATATTCTCTCTCTCTCACTTTTCAGTGCTCCCCAAGAAGGAGAGGTGTATTCACACACATTTGCCTATGTGTTGCTGGGTTGTTTTTGAGACAGTGCTGATCTATTGTGCATTATAGAATTAAGACACCATTTATGTCAGAAAGAACCAGAGTAGGTCATCTAATCCAACACCAGCAAGAATAACTGTATTATTCTTACTCAGGACTGTTCTATTGAGTCCTGAGCATCTCCAAGGTTGGAGGCTCCAGCACCTCTCCAGCCAATCTGCTCCACCTTTTGCTGCTTTTACAGTGAAAAAAGCTTCATAATAGCTAACTGGAATTTCCTGTCTTCCAAGTTCTGTCTGTTGCCTTTTGACCTTTTGCTGTGCGTCTCCCATGAGAATGTGGATTCATCTTTTCTACAGCCTCCCAACAGGTACCTGTGGAAAGCAATAAGACCTCCCTTCAGCTGTCCCTTCTCCAGGCTAAAATAAACCAGCTGCCTCAGCTTGTCTTTCTATATCATTTGCTCCAGATCCTAGCCAACGCAGTGGCTACTCCACTGGACCTGCTTCAGGTGGTTTGTGTCCTTGTGCTGAAAACCACAAAACTGGACTCAGTACTCCACCTGATCACTGACCAGCTCGGGGTCGACAACGATGATCTCTTCCTGCAGCCTGACGCCTTCACTCTTGCCAACACAGATTCATGGTGGTGCTCTGCGTTTGCAAGGTTCTAATGCAGCACTTTGATGGACAGGTTTTGAGACACCTGCACTAATATTGAGGTTGGCCTGGCCTTCACAAAGCAGGAGTGTAGTAGTTCACTCCAGATGAACTGCAGTTGTTCCCCTCTCACCTAGGTTGGCATGCAGGTCTGTGCAGCTCCTCAGTAGGCTGCAGTCACAAGCACCCACCTCCAGCACAGGATCCAGTCCCTGCACACAAGATCCCCAAGAGTATATCTATGTGGACCAGCACAAACTTTGTCCAGATTCCGAGCACTCCAGAATGATCCCTGCTTCATCTCAGGGGCCACAACATGCCCAAAAGAATAAATCCTGCAGAGAGAAAGAATGAATCATCTCAGCAGCAGCACTGCACTAATGAAACTCTAACACAGCCAGCCAAAATCTGCCTTGCATGCCCTCAGGTCCATACTCATCTGAGTAGACATAACCAGAGCCTGAGACCATGAAGAGTCCATGCTTACTGCAGGAGGAAAAAAAAACCAAACAAGAAAAGAAAAGGAGACTATTTCCAGACACCATCACTATGTCAGGTATTCTCTGGCATGTATTGCGCAAGCTGGTTGCTGCTTAAAACTCTTTCTTACTCCATATGGTAACTCGTTCATGGAGGTAAACTCTGTGAACAATGTAGTTCTGGCATAACAGTTAACATAGGAAAGGACTCACCACATTTTATTTCCTTATGGAAGGAGGTTGATTCTTCCAGGACCTTAAAATGGAATGCTGGGCACTTATGTTATTAATAACTTTTGCCAAAATGAACCATCATTGTTGGCTCTTGAACAACAACTCATGAGTTAGCCTCACAAATCATTGTATCTTATAACCTCTATAAGCCAGAAAAGAATAAACTACTTCAACCATATAAAATTCCAGCATACCAAGAATTAACCAGAGCTGACTGACAGAATGACAAAGAGAACTGTCTGCCTTTGCTGTGGGATAAATCAGCATACTTAATATATGCTACCAGATGACACCACATTTCCCCATGTTTAAGCCTTGCATGACTTGCATAAATACCTGAGAACTCTTCTGAAACTCTCTTACTGTCCAAAAGGTACCATGAGGAACTCTGGATAACTTTATTACATTGTTCTTAAAGTAATATATTTGGGGTTTTAGAGCCTTTTCTTACAAGCTGTAATGAGCCTAGACACCTACCAGTTCTCCAGTCAAATACAGAAGTTAAAGCAACCTCCTGCTAAGCTCTGGAAGGAAACCCTCAGCTTACATGCTGGATCTTTCACTACACAGCAGGGATCAAGCGTGCATGGTGTCCCCCAAAACCGATGCAAATAATAGTGTCTTGTCTGCACATAAAAAATCACTTTACCAAGAATCATGGAGAATCCTCTATAGATGTCTTTATTTTAGGAAAATCCTCACCTCTTTTGGGGAGCACACAGCCACAGGTGCTTTAGGGGTGCAAACCCCAAATTTCAGTCACAAGAAATCCAAGGTAGAGGCAGTAGCATACACCTGTACCACTTTACAGAGCCTCTTGAGTTCTACTTAGGAATTACAAGGACACCAGGGCAACCAGTAAGGCATCTGTTTACAGACAGAAAGCCTGATTTTGGTCTGGAAGCAGCCATTTTAGAATTCTTCGTTATCCATGCAGTTATAGAAAATATGTCAAAAAACAGCACCTGTGACTTAGATTATGAATTGCTATTAAGCAACAATAATTTTTCTATGCTGAGTGCAAACTTTTCATCAAGCCAGATGAAGAAAATGTGTATCATATATATTAAAGAGATACTCATGACCTGATTATGGATATCCCACTAGCTGGAAAAAAAGACGCCATGCAGTTTTAATCTGACATATGATTTTCTGGTTTATTTCTTGATCATAAGCCTTGACTTGATGTTTACTTGGTAAAGATCTTCTTGGTGAAATGTCATGAAAGTACTGAAATTCATCCTCTTCTGGGACGTCTAAGCAAGTGTTTCCAAACTCCTTACATTAACACATCAATAGAATTTGTTACAAATATTACTAGTTTGTGCCAGAAAGTTCATAACAAGCTGCTGGCTGGCTACCAAACCACTAACCCTCTAGGACTGGCTTAGGGACAATTCAGTATGTTGTTTAATGAAAGAGAGTACAAGGCCTATGAAGGCCTGCAAGACTTATTTCACAATGTGGTTTGCTTACCCAGTGATCTAGCTTGGCTGGTCCCTGCTCAGAGAGGGACCCCACCCAGGCCGGCTATGCTGAGACCAGGCTATCATCTGAGCCGTTGACTCCCTATTTGGCTCAGATTGCCACAAACTGCATTCAGACACTATTTTAACATAAAGGTGGATGACGTGCACAGACATCACCCTTTATACAGAATGAAGTGCTGATGCCCTGATCCCGTTCAACAAGGAATTATAAAGGGCATGAGCCAGATTTTAGTGGTAAAGCTGAACTTCTGGTAATGATCGCTGATACTTCATTTTAGGGCTTGTTTTTTCTCCTTTTTCTAAGATGAAGTCCAATACCACATTTTCCTCCCCCATGCTGTCTTTCATCCTAAAATGCCTCCCAGTTCAAACATGTTTACAGTGAATTTTTTTTAATCTATTCCTGAGCCATGAAAGTAACAGGATGTCCTGAGTTCAGCGCTTAAACCGCGACACAGAAGCACTGCAGTACAATGTGGAGAGCATCACTGCTTTTTAACAGAAGCAGTGAATGCTGCCTTTACCTGGAAATACAAAGGCAATTAACATAGCTGAACCATCAGGTTAATAAAATACCCTTTTCTGAACTAGGAAGACTGTTACTAGGTCCACATGACCAAATCCCTCCCTAAAGACGGCAAGTGGTTGGAACTAGATGATCATTAAGATCCCTTCCAAATGATTCTATAATTTTAAGATCATTGACATAAAACATTTTTTTGTATTAAAAAACACTGGTACTTTTCACATTTAAATAAAAAATAAAAGTGTTCAGATCCTTACAAGGTACTTCTGGACTCAAAGGAGATGTTTGTGTATGCTTGTTCTTCACACTAGTTAACAATTGTATTTCTGTAAAATTCTGTTTCCTTAAATTATTACTGCCCTACCCACCCATCAAGTGCTCCTCTTTGATTTGAAATTACAGCTGAGTTAGTTTTAGGATTATTTTACAGCACAGAACACTACCAGTGTCAAGAAGCCAGTGAATACATAGGAGGCTGTTATTGATGAGTTATCTTGTAATCACAGCAAAGAGGCTGTGCCTTCTGCTCTTTTCCTCCTCCCTTTGAGAACTGAAATATCCTTGTCTTCTCAGAAGTTTCATTGCACTTTCAAAAACTATCCTATTATTTTTTTCTTTAATGTCTGCCACACTTTCCTAATGGGCAAAAACTGCAAGCCTAATAAAGACTTTCTAGAAATATCCTTCAGATTTAAGACAAAAGTCAGGGACATCATTTACTGAAATGAGCAAAATGACTACAAAGACCTCAAAGTGCCTTGGCATTTACAATGTGGCAACCTTCAAAGTGAGTGTTTGCCTCTTTCTCTCCCCTGCTAAATCAAATGCACTGCTTTCTTGCAATTTAGTTAGTTCTGGGATAACAGTGTTTTCAAAATACACGTGTTCTACAGAGATATTCACCGCTAAATCTTTTTTTGTCTCTATGTCACTAATGAACACTGGTAGAGCAAGTGATGTCATCCATGAGTTTGTGCTCTACTTTACTGGTGTTTAAGCCTCACATCGATATTAATCTTTTGGAACAAAAATGAGGCAATAAGCAAGACTGAATGTATTTCAGCTCATCTTAGAACAGCTATTCTCAGTCCCTAACAGGGCAGGGGAAATGACAGAAGCCTCATAAACCCTGCTCCCACCTTTATCACTGTCCATCTCTATCACTGAATGCTTTCTCCTTTCTGGCAGCCATGCGAAGAGGGTGGTATTTATTTTTTGTCAGTAGGAACATAGGCAACAGATAAAGTGGATGGGAAAGGGATGAATGGCAATGGCTGTTTGCATGGCGATAACTATCAGACTGGATTGATTTGATTCACCCTCTTCCTCATCTTTGGGCAATGGTCAGCTGAACCATTACAACCAGCTGAATTCATTCGACTATGCCAGAAACGGAGAAAAGGCTGCTTTTTCTCTTTGCAGAGTTGCTGAAGCCCATCAGCTCAGGCGAGGTCAATTTGAGCCTGAAATGTGAGAAGGTGGATTGTAAGGGAGAGAAGATCTCCGTGGAGTTAGAAGTGGCACAAAGACAAGGGTAGTCATGCCTAGGAGAGGAGCAGATTCTGATGTAGACATGATGAGCAAGCTTGGCTCAAGGGGTGCTGCAAACCCCCACTGAAATGTATTTGCAGGATTCGGTACAGAATAAGATCTTTGGTGGAGCTCTTTCTGAGGGTGAGGTAACAGAGTACACGTCATTGTGCTCTATGGAAACCAAGGGGCTGCAGAGAGGTGCAGAACAAGACCACCAACATGGGAATAGAAAACTAGCAGGATGGAGTACAAAGTATTAAAGCAAATAGGAAGGGGCAGGTGGGCATCCTTCTTCATTGACCTTGATGTCTGCAGGGCTGGTTCTTTCACATTCTCACTCCTCTCTCCTTCTGCAACTGCTTTTGTGCAGTAACTTTTTTCTCCCTTCTTAAACACATTATCCCAGAGGTGCTGCTACCATCACTGATGGACTCAGCCTTGGCCAGTGACAGGTCCTTCTTGGACCTGGCTGGCACTGGCTACATTGAACATAGGGGAAGCTTCTAGCAGTTTCTCACAGAAGCCACCCTGTAGCTCCCCCACCAAAACTTTGCTGTGCAAACCAAATACACTTCAGTCACATTGCATATCTGGCTGTGGCAGGCATGCTTTCAAGGTACTAGCTTTCAGGGATTCTCTTTTAATCTCTTTGTACTGTGCAATGAACATTCGTACCCTATTCAAATATTCCTTCCCCGTCATCTATTTAAAATCCTTTGTTTTCCCTAACAGACAGGAAGAGTTTGAAAATATTCTTTTGGTGTGAATGCAGCCATCCTGTACTTTCTCCTGCTGTTTTGATAATGAGGACATAGCAGCAGGGACAGGGCTGTGACAGCTTCTGCCTCATGTGAAGTGGGGCACACAGGTTCCACAAGGCTGTGCCAAACAACATTTTTCTTCCCTCTTTTTCAGTCCTACTACCCAGTAAATCTGCATCTTAGATAAACAACAGAAGTACCACTATAGAAACATCTCTTCATACCAGAACAATAGAGAAGTCAGTGTGAGACCTGTTTTTCTTCATAATTCTTTCCATCTTTATGGAAATGAAAGAAATAAGATGAAAAAAAAAAACAAAAACCTTTGAAAATGATGAAGTTCCTCTTACCCAGTTCAGCCAGTGCCTCCAAAGAGCTGGAAATAGTTAAATTGGTATTTACACAATTCACCCCAACTCGGCAGCCTGCCGTCACCCAAAGAAAACTTCCCTTATACAAGAGGGGAAGTTTATTTAGCTGCAGTCTTGGATTACTTTGGTTCAGTCCTGAGGCAATACAGATGTCAATTATATGATACATACACCATACATCTTTAAACTCAGTAAAACAATCCCTGAGAATCAATTGTTACCGTCATTCTAATCATGCACTGAATGCTTCCTTACCTGTTGATATGAAATTAAATTTTTGTTGTGTTTCATAGCAAGTCATTCTTCTGTGTGCATTAGATATGATACAGCAATTGTGGATCTACCCAGGTCTGTAAAAAGGCTTCAATTCTTTTGCAAAACACCAATTAGCCTACATGCTTCCATGTCACTTGAAGCGTTAAAGCAACTGCTTATCTCCCTCCTCTTCCTCCCTTTACACTAGGGCTGCATTTGACCTTCTGGGTTTCCACTAAATTCTTTGTGGACAGTAAGTACCAATTAATCTCATGCAATCACTTGTCCTTTGTACAAAGAGCTGAACACTTTTTGTCCTTCAGTCTGTATAGTCTGACCATTAGATGACTAAGGCAGCTGCAAATGGTTAAGGCATTTTTTATAATATGACCAAAGAGTTTTTTCAAACCCTGCTATCCAGCTCAAGTCAACTTACCCAGTTTTAAAAAGTGTGATTTTGCTTAATATGTTAACTGTGTAGAAAAGTCTGTAGGATATCTTAGTTAACTCACCTTTGCAGTAATGTCATACTTGCCGCCGTGGACGTCACCAGTCAATATCCAGTACCCGTCCCCAAGGTGGCATCGTAACTTCTTCTAGTACTCACAGAGAACATAACTGCTAACCATAATTTCAGCTTTTCACCTGGTTTATCTCACAACAAACTTTAATGAAATAGCACTCTTCATAGAACTGTCTTGAAACCCCTAAAATTTCTATGCTCATCATAAGGAGTGGTAGCCTACTAATTGCTTCCTGTTAGAAAATAAAAGCCCCATATATTACTAGAACATTAAAAATACCTTCAAGAAATCAGCAGACACATTAGAAAAAAATTATGCACAGCCATACTCTTAATTCTTTCATTTTTTTTCCCTAAAGAGAACACTCAAAAGGTCCACCTTAATGAACTCAAAAGGACTCTGAACCTTGCCAGAACATTACTCTGAAAAGCTTACTTATCATCCTAACCCAAGACATATATAGATAATAAACTGTAAGACAACCCTATTCTAAAGAAAATTTCTCAAACTTCCCTTCCTAGCAGCACCCCAGCTTTGTTAAAGTAATCTCAGATGTAAACTTCCACAAAACCAGGAACCTGACCAAGCCTGAGGAATAAATGCAAGACCTGGCAATGCACCTGCACACTCAACCAGCGTGGATCCCACAGACATACACACTAGGAGGTGTATGACCATGGAACACACCTTCCCTCATTGAAACTATGTTTGTGGAACCAAGTAGTGACTGTTTCCTAACGCAAGCTCACAAGTAAAGTAACACTAACACCCAGGTACCAGTAGGAGACCACTTTTTTTGCCAAAAAACATGAAAACCCTACAGCTCTGGTCTCTTAATCCTGTTAGTCAAGAGAGATGGGAACCTTCAACATGAGCCTGAAAATTAAAGTTCATAATTCTACTGTTTATTTTAAAAACATGGATTCACTAGAGCTACAAGATTTATACCTCATTATAACTTTCCCCACTAGCTATCACACACAATTGTTTGTATCATGGACAACCCTGACTTTCTATTGCCAACCTCAGCATTTCTTCTTAGTGACTGCTGAAACAATGGAAGCATCAATTGAGAATTACACTGACTGGAAGACAGACCAAGGTTTAAGTACACTTTTGTGCAGATGACTACCTCTAAAGGGAGCAAAGAAGACATCCACATTAGGAAAGCTTCCCATACTATGAGTCTAAATAAAAGAATGGGCATAGTATCATGAAAAGAATTTGAGGACTTTCAAGAAATAAATTACTTCATTTAATGCTTCATGGAATTAATGTTTGGGGGGGGTTTATTGCATTTAAACTAGCAGAGTCTTTACAGTCTTTGAAAAGAAAGAACTTTTCTTCAAAGAATCACATGGCTTCGTCCTCAATTTCATTCAACAACAGAAAATATATTTGTCAAGTGCTTAAGCAAGAAGAAAGGTAACAGCGATGGAGCTGGATAAGAGAGATCATCAATATATAGTAGGCTTTCTAATAAAAGTGCCTCCTACTGTTACACATGGGATATTTGATCTGTGAACTACTGTGGGATAAAGATAAAGCCATGCTAGGCAACTGAAGAAATAACACAGACTGACAAACACCGGCATGAAACAGCTATATTCCAAAGGAGTCTGTTGAAAACAACGCAAGCTCATTTGCACTTTGAAGTCTAATCATTTGGTTCATTCCCCCCATTCTATTTCAGTCAAGATGTCTGGAAGACATTTACCGACTGTTAAATTGGTAGCCTTCTCTGAGCAAAATTGATCATTGTCATGACTACTACTTTTCCTTTATCATTCAGGGAACAAGTAGTTGTGAACTGTATTACGGTAGGCTTTCTGATTTGAATTTTGTTTTCTGGTTCTCTTTGCTTTTTGTCTGCTGTCATTTCTTTTCCTGGGGATATATTTTGCCACTTGGGAAGTTCTGAGAAGATAAAACATTGTGCTATTAAAAATTCTTAGCCATCCAAAGCATGTGTGTTTGCATCTGTGGAGGCTCTATATTTATTCTCTGTCTCCCTGGAAAAGCTCCTAGCTTTTTTCTTCCTAGCTCATCTCTGGCACTTCATTTGTAATATGCTACAGGCTTCCAAAGACAGATGCAACACAAAAAGGAAAAGGGAGAGAGAAAATGCTGAGTTCATCACCATAAATTATTGATGTTTCTTCTACTTAACTTACTCATCAGGATTCATTGTTAATGAGTTTTAAATTTGCCATGTAGCACTGCAGGCATTCAATTTGAAGCACTGCATTAAAGAGAATTTCTCCCAATGTGTGTCTCTGGTTCCATTTTCTGCAGTAGGTCTCTGCAACTGTGAGTTGGCAGGCACTGGTGGTATTTATCCACAGCACAGAATGCAACAGGAAACAGAAAGACAAAAGGAAAATTTTTATTACGTAACTGTTAAAATACAGAAACAGATGTTATGTGACTGCTCTGGAATTAGTTGATTTATTTAAAGGGTTAATTGGCTCATTGTGTTCCTATGGGGTAAACTGAAATTCAGATGAATTGCAGTGATCCAGTGTCTGGGAGGACCAGGAAACCTGCTAACATGTATTCATGAATTTCCATCTTCCAGTTTGCAGCTACTTTAAATCAGGGTCAGATGCTGCTGCTGTTGTCATTCCTGATATTGGACTTCTACTGCCTTTAACTGAAACGGAAGCCAGCTTGTAGGCTGAGGTCGGTACTGGGTTATTTTCAGTTAAACAGCCAAATGAGTACTGGGAGGGAAGCAGGAGTGAACTGGTTTGGGTTTACCCCAGAGGAAGCTTCCACCAAAGGATGCTAAAAAAAATAAAATGGGATGACAAATTGATTCGCTTTAGGGTGTTTCTTGAGGGCTTCAGCAATGGCCTAATCATCTGAACTGAAACCAGTGGGAGCTTTATCAATGACTGCAGGAGGATCAGGCATAAACCAGTGAGGCATCTTTTCAAAAACTCCACTTGGCCCTTTGTGCCAATGAGGCTCCCCAGGACTCAATGTAATTTCCTGGACTCCATGTGGCACCTACATATCTTCTGGTACAGGTATTGTCCCCAGACGTCTACAGAGGAACAGCCCAAGGATGAGAGGCTAAAGTTAGCAGTCCTGGTCCACCGTTTGCTTCCTGTGGGACTTTGGGAAACCTGCATTGTCTGACTGTGCCACAGCTCTTAATCTGTAAATTAATAATAGCAGTTCACTGCCTTAAAGATCTATTGCAGGGATGAATATGTTATAGCTTATACAATGGGTACAAGATCAAATGAGTAGCTAAGACAGGCAGACATGAACATCCTGGGGGGGTTTTCATCCTAAATCAGGCAAGCGAGCAATTAAAGTGGCCTTTTTCTGCTACACAGTAAAAAGGAATAGAGAGAAAAAAAACCCCCACCACTTAAAGAGCTAGTCCTAAAAATATAAAATGTATTTTAATTATGAAGGGTAATTAATTTTAGATTAACTAAGGAAAATCTCATGGGACATCTAGCCAATCCATCCATCTCCTATCACCAGAGAATTTCAGTTTTCCAAACAGACCTGTAACATTCCACTTCTTGGGATCTTCTCTGAATACTGAGCTTATTATCTTTCAACTCCTTCATTATCTGTCACTGTCATAAAAAGCAGCATATACTCCTAAGGAAATTAAAAGCTAAGGAAAAAAAAATGTATTAGGCTATCATCTAATCACCGTTCCCCTCCCCTTTCCAGGGTTTCTCCTTACTGTATCATCTTTGCCCTTCAGCCACACACAAAACCTTGTCAGTCTTCCCTCTGCTCTTTCCCTTTTTGCCCCTCCATTTCCTGTCACTTTGTTCTTTAAAATACGTCACAATATCTGAATGCAGCTGTCTGGGACAGTGTTAGGTGAGTGGGAACATGAGGCCATTCAGACAGTGCATGGTCACCGTTAGCTGACAGGCTGAGTGCTCTTCTTAGTCTCCTCCTTGGACAACACGAATTCCAGAAGCCTGATTAAAACTCATGGCACAGGCTAACTCAAAAACCCCATGTATGGCTCCTTGGTGCCCCATCACAGCATCAATGCACAGGCTCAGGATGTGCCCAGCCTCACTTGGAGCAGTGAGATCTTTTGGCCATGGCATTTGAGTGAGCCATATTCCTGGTTTTGCCTCTGGCCTGGAAGATGCCTTTAAGCAGATCTCTGTATCCTAGCATCTCCTTTGTAAAAGGAGATGCCCTGCATCAGTGGGAACTGCATGAAGTACTAGCTGATGGTAGCAATGGTTACTAACACTTGTAGCGCACTTCCCACTGCAGTCCGGGTAACTTTGTATCTGGAAAATGCCCTTATCAACCTCAGCTGCTTCTTCTTTTCTGCAGTATCAATATCTGAATTGCCTATTTCAGTTCAGCATCTCCCTGTACTCCAAACCTCTCAAACTCTACTGCTGCCTTCACCTGCACCTGCACCCTGCTGTTTCAGCAGCTGCTCCATGTAGAGCACTGCTCCAGCAGTCACCAGATCAATGGGCAAAAAGTTCACTAAGTTTTGCTTCTGTAATACATCTGAAGGCTCCCATCTTCCAGAGGCACGATCCCAGAGCACTCTCCTCCTGTGAGTGCATCCCCTTCACCCTATTGCACTGTCCCCAGGGACTTCTCCACATTGCTTGGATATACTATAGTGCCCTGCGCTGAGAGCTTATGGTGCTTTCTGACGGAAAACTTACTTGAAAAATGGAATTTGTGAGATTCCTTGAGCAGCAGACTGGGAAAGCTTAAACTGAATTTTATTGAAAATATAAAAAAATAGATACTAAAAACTTCAGCAGCGGCAGCTATTAAGAGCAATAGGAAAAAATAAAGAAATTGAAACCATTAGCATACTTTTTGACTGAAAGAATAGTGTCATTTTAAAATACTGCTGCGGACAGTATAAAGAATTTCCTTTACTGGAGATTATTGGATTTTAGAACAAAACAAAAATTTTGAAAAAGAAAAGAAAATTTGCAAATTAAAACAAAGGAACGGGGGGGGAGGAGGGGGAGGAAGAACAAGAAGGAGGGGAAAGGCGTGAAGTAGAACTCCAAATAACTTCCAAAAATTGTACCAAATGACCTTCCAAAACTTCAGATAAACTAGACCAACTCCAGCTGTGGGGTAGCTGCTGACTCCTGCCAGCTGAGGATCCAGTCCAGAACATCTTAGCTTTCTGGTAAAATTATAATCAGAGTAGCAAAGGGCAGATTATTCATCCCTCTTCAATAACATATGAAATCCTTCACAGGGATCATAAGAAATTCCATCTGACAAACATGAGAAGTAGAAGGTGCAAAGTAGTGGATAGGAACCTGTGCTTTTCTCCTCTTCCAACACAAGGCTGCTGATGTGCTTTAGAGCCCAAAAAGCAAAGCAGCACATTTTGCCCACACCCTATGCAGAAAACCTGCTGCCAGTCGCTGACTCAAGATAGGACAGCATCTACATCAACAGAGCTATTGAAAATAAACCTTGGGCTAAGCCGAAAAAAGTGGGATGTTTGGGAGTAGTTTTCCTGGATGTCTTCGGTTTGGTTAAATACATATTTTTGTTAATATGTTAATTAGGTTTTTAATGAGTATTTAAGAACTGCAGATTTAGGGCACAGTCATGTAGTGACTGATTAGGTTAAAACAAGTCTGCTTTGTGGTTGGGATGGCTTGTAATTTCTCATTTCAGGGTCCCTTGATTTTGCCTCTTTTTTATTTTTTTAATCACTATTTGCAGGGATTGTGTTCAAAGCAGAGCAACACAACTTTGATCATGCATGGCCAATCCTAAATTCCTCTACTTTTAAATACTTTAAAATTATTTGTGGTTCTGCTCCAGAGTTGTTGTCCAGCTTGCTAAGATTTGCTGATCCTCTCTTGAGAGCATTTTAATTTATTAAGGTGAACAGGCCTTGTAAATTCACACTTAGTGACTATTAATTTCCCTTCTGTTCCAGACACTTCTATCCGGGGTGTCTCATTTGAAGGGTTTTGTTGTGCTTTATTTTTTTTAATCTCCGCTCATCTCATAATATTAAACCGTTGTCTCTGCCATGCAAGGACGGCTGTCAAAACAGCCAAATATAAGGGGGCCAAAGTTTATAGTTGAGGTGGTATTCATAGAAGTGACAAGCCTAGACACAGTTCCCTGGAAAAAGAACCTGCACCAAAAAAGTAAATCAAGCTGCATGATATTGGCTGGTTATCCAAAATGTATAAATATTGATGTTGCAGGTTGAGCATTATGAAGGGGTAGCTATGTTCAGAGATTGCATAAAACTGCTTTAGAGTCAAAATCTGACTTAGGTAATGAATATGCTGCAGTCATACCCTCCTGCTTTCATTCTCATCCAGTTATCCCTGACTGTCAAACAAAATAAATGGCACATGTCTCGTAAAATCACACCTATATTAACTCAAATACTTTTTTCACCATTTTCAAAATGCCTTTTATATATACAGTTCTTTAATTGGACATCCAGACAACACGGCAACAGATCAAACTGTTTGATGGGTTCTGAGACTCCTGCTGCTTATATCAGTGTCATTTTCATTTCCTCAGCCCCCTTTTTACAATTTATTTTTTGCATTAACTTTCTGAGGCTCCCTGCTACCAAGGTATTCATACTTAGTGCTGCTGCCCTAATAAAAGAAACCTAGGATGATATTGCTTCTACTATGCCATGACTGCAGTCTTGCAATTATGGCTAATACTGCTTCCAAAATAGAAAACATGTTTAGAAACATTTTTGAAAACAGAAAAAGATCTGTCAAAATATGTTCCATATTCATTTTTTTCATGAGAAATATGCATAAGAAGCCTGCTCAGTTCTCAAAATGGCAAACCATGATTAAAAATATATTGTCTCCAAGTTGCCCCAGAAGACAGAGAGGGAAAATAAACCCAAAATGAAAAATTGCTATCCATTAGCATTTATATTTTACACACCAAAGCATAAAAATGTATTTTTATTTCTCAAAAAGACAATTTACAAGGAGAAAATTTTCAGAAGAAAAACCCAGTTACATTCTCTTCTTCCCAAGTCAGTTTTTGCCCTTTGCTCACTCTAATCTTCTGCTATACTGTGTCCATCTTAAATTGAAATATGCCTACAGCAGAGATTTGCTTTGTCCTGATTGTCCTACAGACACAATGCTGAATATAAAAATATACAGCAATAACAGCTGGGTGGTCACGTGTGTTATGATATGTCATCTCTTTGACTGAGACAGAGGGGACCAGAAATGAAAGGTCATCATGGAAAGCAAAGCCCTGAGTCTAGGAAAACTGAAGGGTCAGTGTAACTTAAAGTTATCAAATAATATGTTTTGGTTTGGTTTTTTTTGACGATTTTTGTTTGGCCGTTCTTTTTCCCCAAATTTGTTTGCAAGCCAGAGGTATTCACATAGTTTTGCATCATTAAACCAGACCTTTCAGAGCCAAAATAACTCGTATAGGACTTAAAGGCCACAATTTTGTTTGATGAATTCTCAGCAAGAAGAACAAAGGTCAAAACCATACAGTTTGCTTTGCTGCTTTTGTTGCTTTTTTTGATGACAAAACTGAAAAGTCCTGTTGAATTTCATGACTGAATGAATACATAAGTCAATGTAATACTATATTCCAATGAAATACTATATGCAGCTGACAACAAAGTAAGTGCCAATGTCAAGCTCATCTCTGGCTTGCCTTGCCTGTGCTTCCTAAGAGAAGTCATTACTTAGTGTTTATTTACAAGACTGGGATAAAAAAGTATATTGGAAAAATAAAGGCTTTGTGCTCAGAATTTCAGGCATGAAACGGTGTCCCACTGTGTCATTTTGGATTTGCCATTTAAAGGCTTACAGTGTGTTTACTTGAACAGTCCCTCTTTCAAGAAGAGGAATTTAGTTCTTTGGAATCTGACAGTCTCAGAAGGGCTGCTCAGATGTTTTTATTAATTAGTTAATATTTGTGTAATGCTTAAAGTATCAAGTGCTATATAAATGTTAAGCTATGGAATTTGGTCTTACAATTAAATTGCAATTATAAACAATGAAAAATTCTTATTTATATATTTGCTAGGAATTTACATGAGCATGACATATTTGATAGCTTAGCAGAAAGCTCCTGATCTATCCAAAGCCGTATAAAGTTTAGGGATATGGCCAACAGCCTATTTAAATAACAAAGCAAAAGTCATATTTTTGCCTGTGTTTCTATGTTAGCCTTTAAGGCTCCAATTAGAAGCAATTTAAGACAGAACTTTCATATCTGATTTTCCCGTACAGTTGCCATCTAATAAACCTTTAACACACATAATATAAAAATTTGCCCCTGAAATCACATTAAGTGTGCAAATCAAAAAAACCTTGGCACATATTTGGGTTCAGCTTAAAACCTACAGCCTTGCAAGCTTCCGGCTCATCTGTTGACATTACAGAAGATAAAAGTACCAGAGAAACAGCAGAAAATGCTGAGTGCCTTGTTACTTTTCCTGGTTTTTTTTGTCTACATACAACTGTCAGATTGTTAATGAAAAGACTCTTAATGAATCAACACTCTCACAACAGTGCCACTAATGAACTACTGGTAGCTGGAAATGGAGACTAAAAATACTATGGCTCCCTTTAGTGCAGAGTTATCTTATCAATATGCTGTAGCTGGAACTGTTAGGCTGAAAAATGCATTTACTTAAGAAAATAACATCATGAAGCAGAACCACGGTAACAGCAATACTTCTGTTGCCAGAACACACTTGTAGTTGGTGGGTGGCTTGTATAACTTGAGCACTTAATTAAATGTATTTTTCCAATAAATACATTGTAGGACATTAATTTTTACTGATGGCTAAATATCTGCTAAGTAGCTGCCCTGTCTCTTAGGCAACCAGGCTAGATTTTAATAACTCGCAGGACAAAAGAGCAACAGGCGCATAGAATCTGGGGAGGATGTCAGCATTTCCATTATAAACCCCATTTTAGCACTGGGGAGGATACTCTAATTTGAGCATTAAAACATGCTGAGGATAGCTTTTATCTGAGAGTGATTTTCTGGTTTTCTAGTAAGTGCCATTTGCATCCATTTGGAATAATCTTAAAAGCATAGAGCTTGCAGAGGGGAGGAAAAAAAGCTTAAACTGAGAATATAAAGAATAAAGAAAAAAAAAAGAAAGCCCTAAACCAGGGTTACAGGGTTTAAATGTGATATTGAGCCTTTGTGTTTGACTCAG
Organism: Psittacus erithacus; assembly: GCA_009867235.2. NCBI lineage: Eukaryota > Metazoa > Chordata > Aves > Psittaciformes > Psittacidae > Psittacus > Psittacus erithacus. The sequence goes on from WYDI02030890.1 coordinate 75,199, forward strand.
AGAGGCTGATGCCAGTAACTGTGAAGGTGATCAAGTATGGGGCCAAGGTCGCATGGGACCTTCAGAACACAAGACTGTGCTATGCAATGTGGAGATGCTGATTAGGAGTGATGCTATTGTTAGGTCAGGAAACAAGAGGCACAACATGCTACTTGTGATGGTGGGAAAAGGTGGTCCTTTGGAAGCACAAAATCCAATCGAATCTCTGGTCACTCTGTAAATCTAAGGATATGATACTCTCTCCTTGGAGGAGTTTGTGTGTTAAGTTCCGCTGCTGTAGGCACTTTCTAATTCCAGTTCACCATAAATTTAAAATAGCCTTCACTTCCTTTCCTAAATATATTTGCAGGAGTTTTATGTGTGTTCTGGATCAACTATGAATCAGCCACTCCATGTAAAAGTGCTTCAGGTATGGATACAAATAGTGCTTATATATTCAGTAGTTTAATACATATTTCAAGCTTGTAAAGTTGTTTGCAACAAAAGCTGTTTCATGAGTAAACTACATTATTACTATGAACCGGACCAATAATATGGGCTTTAAGGCTATCTGGATACAAGTTTACATTAGTGGCTTAGTCACCATCCACATCTGTAAAAAATAAAACAATAAAAAATAAATAATGCATATAAGAACTCTCGTCAAAGTTCATTCGGGCACTTCCATTTTAAACACAATTCATTTCCTATGTTTTAACTACTGAAATACTGATTTATGTTGTCAAGGTACCCTAAACTTACATAGAGAACAGACTTCAGAAACCGTACAAACATTTAAATAACTTTAAAATAATGCAGATAGAGTAGGTTCTTACCAGGCCTTCTTATTTTCAGCTTTTTTCTAGGCTAACCTGTACTTCTAGCTTTTTCTGTGTAGCCTTTGTCATGCTGCCCCAGGCCCTTTGTATTGCTTCAGAAGTCAAGCTGAGAGAAGTCGCATCTGAAATTACAAGGCCAAGAAGTTACTTGTCACCCAATCTCCTGTGCTTGAAGAGGGCACAAGAAAGAACTATCCACAAAAAAGCATAGAAGTGCTCTTCTACAGGAGACTGCTTACAGACCTTGTAGTCAAAAATAAGTCCACTGACACATACAGAAGGTCCAGTCCTTTTGTCATTGCTAGAAAAAGCCAGGGGCCACAACAACAGAAAGTCAGAATTTTAGAAGTAATATTTATCTAAAAGTTTGTACTCTTTCTTGAAAGGGCAGGAAAATGAGTGGAAATATTTTAAATGGTATGACCATTCAGTCCCCAGCGAGTCCATCCATTGCCTCCTCTAGAAGCAGATGAGCTCTTGCTGTTTCTCACGGGCCCTGACTACCTTTAACAGCATTTGCAGCCCCACTGTGGGGCTCAGCAGCAGAATGCATGTGATGGTTCAGAATTCCTTATGTCTTTATTTTCATATGTTGCTGGAGAATAGAGCCACGTTATTCTTATTTCAGAGGAGAAGAGCTGAGGCACAGAGACTGAGGGCTTGAATCAGTACCACAGACATTAGTAGCAGTGGCCAGAAGACCAGCAAGCACTCAGCAGGAATGTACCTTTGGAGAGCCATCCTCAGCCTTGCAGGAATAAAAGGAGATAGCCACTGACCAGTAACATTCGTCTGGTGGCAGCCTTCATTTTGCCAGCCTCTTCCAGAGCCAAAGTGAGCAAAGCTCCCTCGAACTCAGTTGCCAACTGGAGGTTGTAGTGAGCCTGCTCACCCATCCAAAACTTTCCATGCGGCTACTGATCTCGCTGATCTCCAAAGCAGGCCCTGATACACACGTACACCAACTTGAGAAATGGTTAAACACTTCCCCAGCTATTTGCTTAGAAATGAGAACTTTCATATTATTTGGCCATATCTTTTGCAGAGCATTTCTGCCTCCTCCGTTTTACTGGCAGAAAGCTGATGTCCAATTATATCCTTGAACAGTGAACGGGAACACTGTACACCACGTGCACTTTCCCTATCAGCACTAAGATAAAAAACCTTATATATGTATAAAGGAGAAGAGAGTAAGTCCCATCAAAAATGACATGCTGGGATTTCAGGAGGATTCAACTTTTCAAAATGAAAGTTGAACAGCTGCTGGATGATATAACCTGAATCAAAGTAATTAAAAGAAAATGAGTTCTGCCCTCTTGTAGCCTCCTGACTCATGCCTCATTTTCTACTTCAGGATTTAGGAAAGCAAATGTCTATTTCTGCGTCCATCACCAGAGCGACATCACAGCAAGTTAATTAGAGCACATGACAGAGAGGCACTATTTTTGCCTTCAAATAGAGATTTTTCTGTTGCATATGAACATTTTTCTTTCTGAGCTAGTCAAAGAAACTTGTTAACTACCAGGAAAGGACCCCTCTCCCAAAGGTTTATGAAAATTATGCTTTTTCTGCAGCTTGCAAGCTTCAAGATTAGAGCTGCCAACCGTGCTGTATTAAAGAGGATACAGTCAGACTTGACTGATCAAGCTTAATTTAGCCTTATGTTTGTGTATCTGAAACACGGTAAACAATTTTCTTAGCATGTACATGCTTACTGACTTGCAAACAAGAAACATTTTTTCTTATCTGAATAAAAATGAAATCTACAAACTCATGACCTGTGTATTAATCATGATTTTTATATTCCAAAGTGTATTGCTTCATGGAGGGGTCTAAATACCACTATATATCTATATGCCCTGATAAAGAATAATCCAGGTGTTTATCGCAGATGGACACCGCTGAAGCTAAAAGCCATGTTTCACCTCCAGTTTGGTGTTCGTGTCATCATGCAGAAACAATTTGTACTGTGTGGGGACTGCTTTTGGCTGCAGGAACCAGGGCACACGTCTGAAATGTTTGTTTCTCGGACTTTGACGCTGTGTGTCTAAAGTTGGATGCCCAAATTTATATTTAACAATCTGAAACCCAGAAGTGAAAACGTTATTCAAAAGTGCATGACATTAATCACAGTTCTTCACTATCCAAGCTCCTCTCCCCCTGGCCTTTACTGACCTCTCTCTCCATCTTCAGAGAGGATGAACAACAGCACCTGAGGAAACAAACCTTCCCCGTAGGTTAATAACATGCCTTAGTCCATTAGGGGATTCATAGCAAACAAATAATCACCAGTAATATATAAAAGGGAGTTGTGCATAAGCAGACAGAGGTCAGGCAGCTTGTTATTTTTTCTATGGAGATAACAGCCCACACTACTCCATCAGTCAGCATCCAGAAGGACTTAGCTCTTGTTTTGATCCTGCTGCTTTTCTTACAGTCAAGCAGGAGTACTCAAAGGAGGCCTTGAATTGTGGCTCTGCTGTCTGCGTCTTTAAGTCTTAGAGACCTCAGACAAGGAGATGAACACAAGCAAAGGCACACGTTTCTCTGGCCAGTGATCCAAAAACTTTCAAAAAGCCCTTTCCAAATGGAAGACCACATTAAACAAACAATAGGATCACAGGTACAGTACATGGAGAAATGCTGTCAAAGTGCATGACCAGATGAAGAAGAAAACCAGAGCTGTTATGATGGTTTTATGGACTCTCTGAATATATTCCTAAGTGTCACACAATTTTAACACTGCTCTGACAGGTTAATACGCGCAACTTGCCTCCAGAGGCTAAGATTAAGTAGCAACAAAGCTGAAGGGAAAAGCATTGGCAATAAATGGTGAGAATTTTTTTGGAAGCATTCTTTCTCTATGGGAATACTTTATTTAAGTAAAAAGGGAAAAAGGCAGGATGCGCATGATTCAAGTCAGACTCACGGCAACATGCAAAGTTTCATTATTATTTTAACAATGTTACATACATCACCAGCAATTTTCTGTTTTCCTTCCAAATGCAACATTGTTCAAGCAAAACTCCAGCATGTGTGTGCTCTACCTCCATGTGTCCTCCATCCAACCCATGGAGTATGTCCTACGCCACATGCGGAGATAGTCTAGACCAATGAGGCATGGCCACAATCAGGAGGAGAACAGTTCAGGGGGCAGGGACTGCAGGGATATCCCAGTGAAAAGCACAAGGCATGGCTGGTATCTGAGCTCTCCTAGTGGCAGAAGGTCTATTTAGTTCGTTGATTCCAAGCCGGGCAGCACTGGCGCTGTTCCTGAGGCAACTCAACAATGGAAAGGGTGAAAGGCAAGAAATGGGTAATACCAGAGCTGGCACAGAGCTGCAGTGATGGCAAGGATCCTATAAGCAATTCTATGACCAGGACTGAAAGGCAGGATGAGGAACCCCAACTGTCAATCATGAGTATAAGGAGCAGAATCATGCCCACATTCACCCAAGGACCACTGGAGGTGATAGCCCGGGAGCCATCCAGTCAACTCCTTTAGAAAGCCATCATCACTGCTGTTGAATGCATCCAGCTATTCCAAAACATTAGTGTCCAGGACAAGCTGCTTTCATCAGCTGAGGAGGGATATTTTCCAAGTTCTGCCAGTCAAGCCAGCTCATCTTTATTTCACTCTTTGATGTAAGGGCAGTGTGGTTTTTTAAGAGACATTTCTCAAAGAGGGAAGAGTAGTCATTTGGCACATAAAAGAGAGCAATGCAATGAGAATAAGGGACAGCTGAGCACAACGTGTAGCGAGAGCAGAGGGAACACAAAGGCAGCAAAAACAGAAGGCACCTTGGAGTGCAGAAAACAATAAAAAGCAGAAATCCATAGGATTTCAGCACAAGGAGCCCAACAAGGGACTAGGAGACACACAGGGGTCAGTGGAACAAGGATGGTCACATTGGCTGGGAAAAAAAACAGAGCACTGTGAAAAAGAAAGCTGCTGAGTGTCCATTTGGTTGGGAGGGAAAGATGGTCTCACAAGGGCTTCCCCCCCCATGCAAAGTACAGAGCAGCCCCCTTGCCCTTTGCCACAGCCCCAGGTTTGGGTGGCAGCTAATGGGTCTGAGCTGAAGTGTTGCTGGGAGTGTATGTGTAATGTTGAATTAAGATGGGAAAGTAAATGAAAAGCATGAAGAAAACATTTTAATTAATTGGTTTCTATATTATATTTAACATTCTTGGATGTTTTCTTCAAAGTCAATTAACTCAGCTTTATGTTTCTGGTAAATAAAAATCTCCATTTTGAAGCAACCCTTTTTAAGCTGCATGGAAGAGGAAATCAGAAGCCTAATTCTCACCCCTACTCTGAAAACCATTTATTTTTTCCACAGCAAGATTAAATGCACCGTTGTTGTTCTGCCAGCCCTTAACACAAATTAGTGACTTAAATTACCTTTCATCTCACCTTATAAATTCTACCTTGAAGCAGCAGAAAACCCAAGGGCTCTTGCATAACCAGATGAAGACAGGTTCACTGCCTCAAATCCTTCCCATCTTGCTCCACTTTACATCAATTCTTTATAAGAAGAAGTCTCGAGGGCTAACAAAGAAGCCGGTCATGCAGCAGAAGGTGCTGTGGGATTTTCAGAGGTAAAAGCCCATCTCGCGGTGACTCAGTGCACTCCATTAGTCCTAGGAAACACGGGGCACATCGAGTGAGGCAGATGTGCCCTCACTTGCCAGGCTTCAGACAAATGCAATCAAATCTATTTTAATCATCTGTGAAATGCAAATGCGTTCCACTTGTGCACCCGCAAGATCCATTGTCTTCCTCACTGAAGCATGCGATAATGCCAATTAAACGTCGTTGAAAACTTAATAGGTGTTCTGATTGCCTATGGGAAATTATCTTTACTTTTTTACTGTTAGTATTATTTTTATTATTTCACATCACAGAGGTTTTAAAATGTTTTAATAATTGCATTAGGGTTTGTTTGTGTTCTCCCTTTCTTCAGCTCTGTGGTCAACACCCATGCAGACTGAGCAGTGAAACCCCTGTTTACACTAGAAGGAACAGCACTGCGTAATTCTGAGTATTGAAAACACCATTCCCAACTTCTTCTAAATGGTCCCTATGCAGATGTGGCAGTTGCATTAATCTGCTGGCAATCTCACTCACACATGCAGGCTCCCATACACGCACACAGCCCCTTTGTTATTCTGCTTAGAAATGGCCAGGCAGCTGTAAAGACGTTTATTCTCAGCCCCACATGAAAAAATGTTTGCAGTATGTATGTAGCCTACAAAGTCAAGAATGATAAGCATTTAAATCAGACTGGCCATGCAAAGTCAATATTTCGATATTAGAGGAATTGATTCTTGATCTAGTGCCAGCACTGTGTACCCAATGTACTGCAGAAAAATCCTCGCCCAGCCTTCCTGCCAGCACACTGTTAGGGATGACAAGCATGCAGTTATCTGATAGAGCAGATATTTGTTCCAAAAGACGATTTTCATTTCAAAGACAAAACATGAAAAGAGCTTACTTGTGGGGAAACCAAATACTGTATTCTCCTCTTGATAAATCAAGCTTTAGAGAAATAAAGCCAAAGAGAGCAGGGTTCTGAAAAGAACTTCTGTAGCTCTTTTCATGCTTTTTCAGCTACTCAGCTGGCTTAACTCTGCCAACTAATAATCTTGTGTTTTCCTAAGATGTGTTGAGAAAGAGTTTATTTGCAAATAATTATTTAGTGATAAGGATGCATGTCTGTTTGCTTTTAAACAGACCCTACAAAGCTAATTAGGGGATTTATGGTACAACACAGGGTTCTATATGGTTTATACCTTAAGCTGCTAATTATGGGATTTTCAACAGCATCTCTTTCTTTCCTTTGCAGAGGACTAAGACAGTATTACTCAACAATAAAAGCCCTGTCTCAGAGAAAAAGGTGAAATTTCTTTATGTCACAGTCTTGTCAGCTCTCCTCATCACTGGATTTACATAAAAGTAACCAAGTATGAGTAATAACAGGCAGGAGAAGGAAACATCTTCATACCCTTTGAGACCTGAGGACCAGCACAATAGTCCTTTCACACACTGCAAAGACATCTTTGCTATTTGGATGCAGACCTCCAGATACACTGTTTTATTGCAGTTAGCAAGCAGAATGCCCTTGACACAACACGGAATAAATATAACCTGCCCTTTCAAGTGTGTCACTGTGCTCAACACTTACTTTATGTCTTCACACTACTAACCAGACCTTATACAAAAAAACTTAACCATGCTTGTACCTAAAAAATTAAATAGTATCACATTTAATGCTAATTTATTTCAGCACAACATCAAGAGGGATCGATACCAAACTGCTATCATCCAACTACATTAACTGAGGGCCTACCTCACTCACCGTTCTTCGTTAGGGCACAATAAATAATTACCTGAATGCTTTATTTCACTGGCTGTCTTTTATGCAAGTGCAAACATGGAGCGTCTGTCCAGTTTCTAAGAGAAGAAGGAAAGGGTAGACTGTAGAGAAAACTAATCAGAAGCATATCAGGACCTTACTGGGATGCAGCCCAATTAAATTCAATACATACATCCACTGTGGAGTCCATTAATAAGCTGCTAACAATTTCTGTCTGTCCCTGCTGGGCTTCACACAAAATTTTGCCCCAATAATGAACTTTGCAGGCTTTACAGGTGGGATTTTCAGAAGTGTTCCACACTAACCCAGATCTGCTCTCCTTGAAGTCAGCAGGAATTTTAACCATCAGCTTCAGGGGGGAGGTAGGGAAAGCTCAGCCTCCAATGCTTTTCAAAACCCCACCCCTCCAATCTGCTTAAGCCCTGTGCAACTCTAATGGGGAAGAAGTTTTGTTGTGTTTACTGCACAGAGTAAAGAGGTTTTGTGTATGGTGAATATCAGGTTATGTGCGGCAGAAACACAGAATATTTTGGTGTTGTTTATCTGTCAAAAGAGCCAACCTTCAAAAGAATACATAAACCTACACGAATAAACACATCATTCCTGCCCAGGAAGGGAAACTTTGCGCTCACTTCTGTAGCCTAAAGACCCAAAATACAGCTATTCATCTGGTCCCTTAAACAGAAAAGCTATCAAAACCCAGAGTTGTACTCAAGCCTAATAGGCTGAAATAATGCAAACTGAACAGGAAAAGACCCTGAAATTTTGAAACCTGCTTATGAGGATCAAACTGTCTGACAGACTGTGGGAACACAGAGCAAGCAATAGCAGCTCTACTAGGAAGCTGTTGATTCAGGCTTCAAATTAATTATAAATTCATAATTAATTATGAAGTGCTACCCCTTGCTCTGCTTTCCCCGTGGCCTGAGGAAGAGACAGATTCTCAAAAGCTCAGAGCCAATTTCCATTTTATTTTTAGCCAGTCAATCTCACAAAAGGCCTTACCTACAACTTGGGGACTTGCTCTTTTATATTCCATCCATGTATAGGCTAATCAGCTGGTGCAGTGATCTGCGACACTTAAATAGGAAAGATGCATATAAAAAGCAACAGCAGAGCAAAAGGGATCCAAATACTCTGCCAGGGCAAAGTTGGGAAGGGCAAAGCAAGAAGGGTGCCCACTCTCAGCATCCCATGGAAGGAGGTGCCAAAGAGGGATGAAGGTCTGGTGACCGTAAGCAGCTCCTTCTGCTGTTGTGCCCTGAAGAGTGGGAAAAATCCATGTCCATGGATGGAGGAGGACATGGCAGGGGTCTACAGGGTGGGAAGCACTTGGATGCCAGGGGTGGGTGCTCGGTATCTTCTTTCTCCCATCAGCATCTGCCTTGCAGCTGGGAAGTGAAGGACACTCTTGCTACAAAATGCAAATCCAGCACTAGGTCAAGGACCAACAACAGGCTAACAGCCACAACCAGACAGATCTTTATAGAATCATACAATCATAGAATAGTTAGGGTTGGAAAGGAATTTAAGATCATCCAGTTCCAGCCCCCCTGCCATGGGCAGGGGCACCTCACACTAAACCATGTCACCTAAGGCTCTGTCCTACCTGGCCTTGAACACCACCAGGAACGGGGCATTCACAACTTCCCTGGGCAGCCCATTCCAGTGCCTCACCACCCTCACAGTAAAGAACTTCTTCCTTATACCCAGTCTAAACTTCCCCTGTTTAAGTTTGAACCCATTACCCCTTGTCCTGTCACTACAGTCCCTAATGAAGAGTCCC
>WYDI02030891.1:0-21486 GCA_009867235.2 Psittacus erithacus
CACTCGTGCTCCCCGCGGCCGCTCAGTGCCACGGGCTCCAATGGCCAGAGGAGCCCGTGCCCGGGGTGCTGTGTGCCCGCACCCAGCGGAGCCGGGCGCTCCTCGGAGCAAGTCCCAGACCCATGGCAGCAGCGTTCCGGGGAGAGGATTTTGTGCTCAATGGAGCTCAGGCTCCGGGTGATGGGGGCTCTTTGATTCTGGAACTGCTGAGCACGGGAATTCTGCTCCCGCTGATCTGAGTTTCACAGAATATTCTCCTGCAGCTGGGAAAGCCCAGCTCAGCCCAGCCAAGCACAGCACGGGTTAGCACAGTTCAGACAAGTTTAGCTTAGCCCAGTTTAGCCCAGTTCAGACCAGTCCAGCCTAGTTTAGCCCAGTTCAAACTAGTTTACCGCAGTTCAGCCCAGCTCAGCCCACTTAAGCCCAAACCAGAGCAGTTTGGATCAGTTTAGCCCAGTCAGTATAGTCCAGTTTAGCCCAGTTTAGCCTTGCCTAGCCCAGCCTTGTTTAGCTCAGTTAAGCCTAGTTTGGCCCAATTCAGACCAGACCAGCCCTGTTTACCCCAGTCCAGTGCAATTAAGACCAGCCACTCCAGCTGAGCACAGACAACTTCAGCCCAATTAGGCCCAGTGTAGCACAATCCAGCCTGGTTTAGCTCAGCCCAGCCCAGCTGACACCTCTTTAGCCAATTCAAGCCCACTTCAGCCCAGCCCAGCCAAATTTAGTCCAGTTCAGCCCAGTAGAGCCCCATTTACACAAGCTCAGATCTGTCTAGCCCAGTGAGGCCCAGTTCAGCCCACTTAAGCCCGGTTTAGCCCAGTTCAGACCAATATAGCCCAACCCAGCACAGTTTGGACCAGTTTAGCCCAGTATAGTCCAGTTTAGCCCAGCCCAGCTGTTGCCTGTATCTGGGGCAAACCGCAGCCTTTTAGCCCATGTTTTCTGCGCTCACTGTCCCCTTGCAGCAGGAACGTGCCCATGAAAGGAGCAGTGCCTCAGGTTTCCCCACCTCGGCCGCTCCCCTGCCATTATTTACACTTAGCAGGCATATTTCTGGAGTAGCTCTTGATCCCCTGCCTGGCAGGCTCCAGGCATCGAGGGAAGGCTCAGCTGCCTGTGCACACGCTGCAGAACAACGCTATTGCGGTGGCTGGCATCTCCTCCTCCCGGCTTTGTTGTGATTTTCACATTCACTAAAAAAACATCCTCGGGGCATAAAAATCCCCCAAGTCAGCAGAAAAACTGCAGCTTCCCGAGGAAAGCACAGAGAGTGGGAGGCAGCCCCAGGGTTATCTCGTCCCTCAGCCAACACAGGCAGAGCTCCATCACCCCAACCCCTCCCAGCCCTGCGCTGGCACTGGGTCGCTGCAGCAGCACAGGGTGGAATAACCCCAGGTTATTCCAGTGTTATTCACCACCTCAGGATTCAATGAACTTGGGTTTTCCCAAGACCTCCTGGGCATTCCCACAGGAGCCAGCAGCAGGAGACAGCTGGACCACAATCAGGCATACAACTGGGAGGGCACAGACGTTCAGTGACTTTGGAGTGGGCTGTTGTAAACCACGTAAACTTCCTGCAGTGAGGAAGATAGGAGGCAGTGACTAATCCGCTTGGAATAGCAACGCCAGCCTGGTTTTCCTGTTTATATATCTAAGTTGTTCGTGATGCTAATTAGATATGATAACAGCTCTCATTCCTAGGCGCTATAGATTGAATCCACACATACATCTGATTCAGCTGCTATGTGATAAATCCCATCAGAAAGCATTTTACTTCTTCAGGAAAAAGAAGTGAATTTAAAGTACCTGGAGGCGCAAGCCAGACTTCCAGTATCCACCATCCAGCCACAGCCACCCTCTAGCACAAAAGCTGAAGCTATTCCAACACATATGCTGGAAAGAGGTGACATATCCCAGCCAAAACACCCGTGGAGCATCTTTTCCATACTTGCAACCATTTATTTTACGTGGCCAGAGACTGCCCAAGTGCTAAAAACCATTAACGTTAGAGAGACTTGAGTAAACTCAGCACCTTGTAAACCAGAGCACTCACTCAATGTACTGAGAGCACCTGGCTGGAAGAGTTTCCATGGACTAATGCTTTCCATTCACGAGGGCATGACTAAAGGAGAAGAGAAACATGGGAACTGCACAAGAACTCAGGAAAAGCCAAGCACAGAGGAGTGCATCCTAACCCCATGCGCATCCCTTTGCTGACCAGGGCTGTGACACCCCTCGGCACTCACCGATCCACAGCTTCCACATCAAAGCAAAACCTCTTCTCGATGGAGTCGGTTTTCCGCCGTGTGCAGGATTTGAGGATAACAGCTTCATCTTCTCCCTGAGAAGAGACAAAATCCCAGCTCAGGCAGAGAACAACCAGCAACCCATGTGCCTGTCCCCAGCACCCACTGAGCTTTCAATGATCACGGGCAAACCTGGAGGAATTTGGCAATATCAGCCTGCTAGAAACACAGATTTATACATTTGACATGAGGACTTGTCTTTTCACCCTTGAAAACACGTTTAGTCCAAGATCTCTCATAGGGAGCCTTCCTTTCAGAGCACACACAATCACATTTCTGTATCAAGCACCACGTGATGCACGTTTGGACAGGCAGGGAGCGTTGAACCACAACTTTTGGGCAGCAAAATCAGCTTTATTTTCCCTTGCTGAGCAATGCCTCCTGGACCTGGCTGTCAGCTTTCACTCCAGGCTGCATTTTTGGCAGCATTCTGCAAACAAGAACTCCTAACGGGAGCAAACATGCCTTAAAATGTTTATTAAATAGCAACGCAATAACAAAACCATTCCCCCATCCAGGCATCTGCATCCAAGCCGTGCTGGATTTCCAGCCGCGGAGCAGCGATCCGGCAGGATCTGTGGGCACTGCTGTCCTCTGCTGGAGGAAATCCCTGCTCAGGCCCTGCCAGCACAGGCATTTCTCCTCCTGCAAGTTTTAAAATGCACTGATGATTCAATAGCAAATGAATTCTGAGCGAGTTGGAGACAACCACTTCTGTGTGCTCGGTGCTGCTCCTGGTGACACCCTGCCTGACCACCTTGCTCCCTCACATCACCACTTTTCCAGGAAACACACTGAGACTCACAGAATTGATCAGGTTGGAAATTACCCTTCAGATCATCAAGTCCAACCATTAACCTGGTGCTGCCAAGGCCACCACTAACCCACGTCCCCAGGTGCCACATCTATGGATCTTTTACATACCCCCAGGGATGGTGACGGCAGCCCTGCCCTGGGCAGCCTGTTCCAATGCCTGAGCACCCTCTGGGGCAGGAATTGTTCCTCAGCTCCATCTAAACCTGCCCTGGTGCAGCTTGAGGCCATTTCCTCTTGTCCTATCCCTTGCTCCTTGGGAGCAGAGCCCAGCCCCCTCCTGGCTCCATCCTCCTGTCAAGCAGTTGTAGGGAGCCATCAGGTCCCCCCTGAGCCTTCTCTTCTCCAGACTGAGCCCCCCCAGGTCCCTCAGCCGTTCCCCATCACACTGTGCTCCAGGCCCTGCATCAGCTCCAGTGCCCTTCTCTGGCCCCGCTCCAGCATCTCACTCTCTCAGTTTTGTGCTGGCAGCACCCCAGGGTGCAAGGGAAGCAGTGAAATGGGATGAGACCACACGGAATACTGCGCAGCTGCTGGCTATTACAGGGCTGGGGTATCTGAATGCTGGGTTATAATGAAGATGCTCTAGGACAAGAGGAAATTAGTTTTGGAAGGTGCCCACCCCTTGGTCGGGTCCCTTTGCTGGCAGGAAGCTGTGCAGCAGCCTGTCCCACCACCCAAGGCACTCCTCTGCAAGGGGTGATGCTTGCAGACAGCACCGGCTGGGGACACTCCGGGGGGGTTCTGTTGTGCTGTGCAGAGGAGCAAAGCCAGCCCTGGCCACAGCCAGGATTACACTGCCCTGGGAGCAGCAGGGCACATGGTGTGTGCTGGCACCCCACTCCTCACATCACTGCTCCCCCCTGCTCCTCCTCACCCCCTAGGGGCTCTGGTGCTCCTGTGGCTCTGTCTAAAACAAAACAACTTCACTGGACAAGTCACAGGCACTGGGAAAGGAGCAAAATAAGGAGCAGGTTCTCTTCTCCAGGATGTGGAGCAAGAACCAGGGACTCGGGAGCAGACATCCTTGGAGCTGGAGCATGGTGGGTGCACATGGCACGATGCCACTGTGCTCCCAGTCCCAACCACCACCTCCACCCATGGGAACAGCCACAACCTCAGGGGACTGACCTGAAGAGGGAAGAGACCCATTCTCAGCCTGGAGGCAGCTGCTGTAACCTTGCTGCTACGGATAGCTGTGTGCAGACAGCAGCTCTGTGAGCTCTGGCTTGCTGTTTTGTTGGTCTCTTGGGGTTTGGTTTTGGGTTTAAACGAGGCGCAGAGTTAACTCTGCATGTGGCACCCGCTCAGCCTCGAATGAACCTGACCCACTTGACCTACATTTGTGTCACCTGCTGACACTGTGAGCCCCAGGGCAGTGTGCAGCTCCACCTCACCCTGGGACACAGCTCTGCTGCCTCCCAGCACTCACCCCTTTCCCTCCGGATTTCTGGTCAAACGGCACCATTGTGATCCGCTTCGATTCCCTCTGGTACGTGCAGTAATGCTTCACCCAGGACGTCCCAAAGTGACCTACAAAGCAAATGCAGTTTTTACCCCCAGAACTAGGACAGCTTCAGTGCCCCCCCATTCAGTTACATTTAACAATCACTTCACACAACAGATTTCTGCACCCATGGTTCTCGTTGGACTTCACAAGTGGATTAAGCATCATTACCCCATTCTGTGCAGGGGAAAGACTCTTCCCAGGCACTGGCAGTGATTCTTCCTCTCAGGGAGAACCTGGCTCCCACATTTCCACCTTAATATCCCACCCCTTGGGCCAATACCTTTCTTTCATGGATTTTGTAGCCTGCTGAATCAGCCTTCGTGCCCCACATCCCAATAAACCCCCTTCCCCACATTGCCCTGGCAGCACCCACCACCCTGGCACCTACGTTTCTCCTGCACATAGAGATAACCCTCCATCGTGTAGGGGCTGATGTTTTTGTGCTCGTGGGGGTTCTCCTTCATCTTCTTCATCAAAGATTCAACCTCTGACCTTGTTCCTTCAAAACGATTTCTTGTCTGCAAATGAAAACAGGAATGTCTACTGCAGTGAGGGACCCCAGAGCTGGGTCACTGCAGCCCTGCGGGCGAAGGGACATGGGGAGCCCATTGTCAGCCATGGGACAGGTTTTCTTCCTGGGCCTGGATTTAAGGTAAAGGAAAAATACTACAACAACTGGAACTTATTTGTGTTAGGAGATTTGTGAAGAACTTGTTTCAAAAGAATGAAACCAGCCTGCATCCTTGGGAGAAAAAGAGTAATTCCATAACCAGAGAGGAAAGCAAAGGTGCAATGCCAACAGAGAATCATGGAATGGTTTGGGTTGGAAGGGACCTTAAAGCTCATCCAGTTCCAACCCCCTGCCATGGGCAGGGAAAAATCCCAAAGCCCTGAACACACATCCAACATGCAGGCATCAACCGTGCACTGGCCATGGCTCCACTCCACAGAACGGAGACTGCGATGGCAAAAAGCGTGGCACTTCCCAGAAGGAATGGTGCTTTAAGACACTTGCAGAACAGTCTGAAACACTCATTAAAATCACAGGGCACGATGCCTGCCCCTGGCTGGCTCCCAGGAGGCTGGGCCTCACATGTGGAGTGCCGTAGGGAATGAGGCTGTGTATACATGTAGTGCTATGCACAAAAGCCACTTTGCTTTCACCAGCACAGTCAAAGCCTTTGCTTGGTGGCACACAGGAAAAGGAGAGTAAAACCTTTAGTAAACTATATCAGCATCTCTGCAGGGCAGTTCCAGCACTGAGCATGCAGCGCAGTGGCACAGCCACTGAGCACGCAGCACAGTGGCAAAGGCACGGGGAGCACTTACATTCTGGATGCTGATTGTCAGCTCTGTCTTGAAGTCGCTGAAGTCCTTTGCAAGCTCATAGCCGTGGTGGTAGAAGGTGAAGAGCCCCTGCAGAAAGGCCAGCAGCTGCATTGGGGTAAAACAGATAGAGATGGTCAGTACAGACCCAGAGCTGCTTTCAGAGCCCCCGCTGCCGAGGGCAGCATCCCTGCAGCTCCCAAGGCAGAGAGGGACCTGCTGGCAGCCCCAAGGAGGATGCCCTGTTCCTTGTTTCACTTCCAAAACCTCCTCTAAGCAGACCCCAAAGCCAAGTCTGTGCTTCCTTCCCCGAAAGCCATGCCAAGCCCCTGCCCACCTCTGTCTCCTTTCCCTGTATCACCCCAGCCCTATGGTCACTGACAGCAGAGCTGGGAAACGCTGAGCAAAGCAGGCAGCACAGTGCCATCCCCTGCACTGAGCCTCTCACAGCACTGAGTTACTCTTCCCTCAGCAGGAATTACCTCTGCAAGAGCTGGGAGATTTGGCACTTCCCCAAGGAGCTTTACAGGACGTAACACCTGAGCAAAGGTACATCTTGGGAAACCTTTTTCCCCCTATTTCTGTCACTCCTGCACTCTTTTCCCCTTGGGAATGTCAGTTCCAGTCCTCTCTTTTCTTCCCCAGTCAAGCAAATCTACTTCAATTGCCAGAGGCCCCCAAGCCCAGCTCCCCACAACAGAGATCTGAAACGTTTCCATGCCCATGGCCATCAAGCACACAGCTCCATGTGCTGGGGGCTCACATGGGCACTTCCTCCACCCAAACCTCCCTCTGAGAGAGGGGCTGGAGCCCCGCACCCATCTCACCGCAGGGGCGCCCCCCAAGAGCCCCCATCCTCTCTCGTCTGCAGGCTGAGGCTGTGTGAGCGCTCACTTACAGGTTCCACGAACTCAAACATCTTCCTCTCCTGCACCTCCTGCACCTTGAACACGTACTCCAGGGAGACCTCATAGAAATGCTGCCGCACCAGATCCACCTGGCTGTCTGCCTGCGGGTGCAAGGGAGTGACAGAGGGAACACAAAGTCACCACCAGGAGCACTTGGCCTTGTGACTAGAGAGCATCTGGCTTTGCCGGGAACGTGTACATGCAGAACCAGTTCCGCTCCAGACCCCAATCCAGGGCTGGACAGATGGCTCAGTGATTAAATATAAACCCGATTCACATGAGCAGGCTCTTTCTTCAGCTGAAAGAAAACGTTTTTGGTGACTCATGTTCTCACCTCCCTGGCATCTGGGTAGAAAAACATGCACCAGACGTGAGGAAACAACAAGTTGCTGCACACTTGACAGTAAGAGGCAATTCTCTGCTTTCCGGAAAGCACCACAATAGGAGATGCGTTCTGGGGCCAAACCGGGGGGGTACCCGTGCCCCACCACCCTCTCTAGCAAGAGCGTCAGCAGACAGCAAATCCCCTCTGCTTTGAAGCTAAAGCCCAGCGAGCAAAACCAGGGACATGCCCCAATCCCAGAGTGTAAAAACAACCTCACCATGCTCACGGCACGGAGCTGCTGCAGTGGAAGCAGGTGAGGGACACGGGTACCCCCAGCACATGTTGCTGCTACGTTTCCAAGTGACACTGCACAGAGCACCCCAGTGTCCCCTGCTCTCCACAGCCCAGCTGCAAACACCCACTGCTGCTTGAGCAGTGGCTTATTCCCAGTTTTCCACATGACACAAGCTGGGAAAAGGCCCGTTTTCCCCATGCCCTGCCACTGCAGTCATGCCGTGTGCCACAGCACACATGCCGAGGTACTCAGCAGGCTGAGTTCTGAAAAGTAGGAAACATGATGCAACCGAATAACTTGGCCAGGAGTTAAACAGCAGATCCGACTCTGCGTTATTTAACTGGTTAACAGCCAAAGCAGCAGAGAATTCCCAGGGCTTCCTCCTCTCCCTGCCTCATCGCAGCAGTTGCACACGTGGCCACTATCACCCTCCAGATGTGGACAGCAAGAGGTTAGGAAATAGAAAACACCACATTTCTCAGACACAGACTCTTAGGCCATAAGTCCATCTGGTGAGGCTTGGGCTGCTCATTAATGGGTGGTGTTGGCTTCCCTAAAACACTGCCATCCCATCAGCAGCTCTTCTGCACACACAGCTATGGAAACCCTTGGCAGGCAGGGACAGGGCAGCAGCCCCAGGGAGGTGCTGGATGGGGTCAGCACTGCCACACGCTGCTGGATGCCACATCCAGGTTTCACATCCTTCATGCTGGGCACTCCTTCGAAGGCAGCGCCCTCCTCGGAGGGGCCTGAGCCACCAAACCCAGGGGAAACGGCCCCAACACCTTAACTTGGGAGCAGGCTCCGGCCTCCCGCTGCCTCCAAACATCAAACCATTGTCCGGGGTGGAAAGCGCCGGCAGGTGGCACCAGCCGCCAGCGCTGCTCAGCCTGAGCCTGCAGCAGCAGCACCCTGCAACTGCCTGCATCCCGCACAGCATCCTGCACCCAGCCACTGCCTGCATCCCACACAGCATCCTGCACCCAGCCACTGCCTGCATCTGCACAGCATCCTGCACCCAGCCACTGCCAGCATCCCGCACGGCATCCTGCACCCAGCCACTGCCTGCATCTGCACAGGGCTCCCGCTCCAAGCGCGTCCTGCAGGGACCAACCCATCTCTGGGCCAATGCAAGGAATTCCTAACCTCGTAACTTTGGAAGAAGTGATAGAAAACTGAGCATTCTCAACCAGTAAGAGCATTTGCCACAGCAGCTGACTACATCCCAAGTCAGTAATAGGCTCCCAAAGCAGTTTAAAGGCACTAAGCCTGATCACTCCTCCCAGGAAGTCCAAAGCCAGTGCAGCCACTTTCAGAGAAGGAAGCCAGACATCCATGATCTGTGCTGGCACAAGGAAAGCCTGCAGCAGAACCAGTTCCTTTCTGTTACACTCTTTAATTATAAACTCTTTCTCCTTTTTAGCTGCTATCCATTCTGGGATCTCTCTGATTCACTCACCAAAACATCTCTGACCCCTTTGATTACAGGAAGAGGGGAAAACCCACCACTCACAGCCAGAATGAGGGGAAAATGAGATTACAGCCAGGAGAACCAATGCTATGAGCTGTGTAAAGCATTCAAAAAGCTCACCCTAGTTACAGCTAACCATGGAAATACAGAGGCTGCTCTCACCTCCTGAAGCTGGGATTCTTTCTTCTTAGAAGACAAGTTTAAGTGCTTTTCTAGGACACCACAATACTTCTCAGTCTCCTTGTCATATTTCTTTTTGGCATCCTACAAAACAGAACAAGAAGTGTGATGGTGACCACAACACCAGAGCCATGAGGACCCACAGCACCCCTACAGCATCAGTTAGTACGAAATCCACCTCTGACACCTGCTAACAGCCAGCTCCCAGCTGACTGACCCCTTTTTGTCCTCATTTCTAGCTGTGTGAACCAGGACAGCCTGGTCGTGAGGGGCTGCCCCCAGAGTCAGTGCACTGCTGCCATGCGAACACAGCCCCGCGGGCTGGCATGTGCTTCTTGCAGGCAGCAGCAGGTTGTTATAACAACAGGAGAGCTGCAGACAGAGGGTTTAATTCCAGAACAAAGGCAGGAAAGAAAGGGGGGGCCGGGCTGTCTCACAGCCACCCTGGTGCGTCCCGGGCTCACCCATCCTGCCAGGAGCCACCCAAATCCCTGTGCAATCACCCAGTGACACCCCGGGGTAGGGAGCACAGAGCGGGGGGCTCAGGCGACTGAAACCCCACTGAGAAAATGCTGGTTCTTGCTTGGAGTAAGGAAAATCACTTCACTGCGACTGGCAAGTGATTCTTGGCCCTTGGCATCTACTTGATTGGGGGTGAACTCTGAACACTGAGGCACTTTCCAAGGAGCTGGATCAGTGCCGTGCCCATCCTGCAGCAGCAAACCATCTCCTACAGTGCCTGTGCCCAGCACTCCTGCAGTGCACCAGGGCCTGGGCACCCCCATGGCCATCCCAAGCAGCTCTGGGCGCTGGCCCAGCGCAGGCAGCAGCCCGGTGTAGCAGCAGCAGCTCACCTTGGCAGCCCCGATCTGCTCCTTGCGGAACTTCTCCAGCGGCGTGATGAGCACCTCACTGGCGTTCTCGATCTGGGGGCACAGACAGGCACAGCTCAGACACCAGCACTGTCCAGCCCAGCCCTGCACACCCGGGTGGCTCCACAGCCTGTCCCACACAAACCCTACTGCAGCCCCACTGATGGAGGCAGAGGAGCTTGTACCAGACCCGCTCCTCACACCAGCACGGACCATTATCCTTCAATCAGACACTGGTGCTCTTCAAGTGTTCCTCCACCAAGTTCACCCTTCCCTCCCTCCCTCTGCTCTCCCCCCTGGGCTCACAGGCACAGTGCTCCGGTGTCACCACCCACCCCGTGCCCGTACCATGCGCATCCGCTCATCCTCCAGGTTCCGCAGCACCGTGGCGAACTCCTGCAGAGACTTGGCTGGAAGGGACACACCAGCACAGTCAGTATATAACGTTTTACTTTAAAGAAAGAGAGGGACCAAACATGGGGGTTGGTTTGTGTTTTGAAGGGTTGGCTGGTTGAGAGGTTTTATCACCTTTGCTCTCCCCCTAGAAAGGCTTCCTACAGAAGCAGCTTGTTGGGAAGCATCCCCAGCACTGCGTTCGCTCCTCCAGAAAGGAACACTGCACCTTCACCTCAAACCTGGCCTACCCAACAGCCTGCCACCAAACAGCCCTATGGCTCAGCACTGACCTCAGTGTGCTCAGCACACAAGTGGCAGCTCACCAGCGTGTGCATCGCAGCAGGGGGCTCGGGTGATAGAGCTATTTTCGCTGAGAGACAGGGCACAAACAAATAAGCAACGTTAAATCAGGGCTAAAGCTCATTTGCTCTCCAGGCTCCAGATGATGTGCACAGTAAGCTCTGAAAGTTCAGCTGAGGCAGAAGCAGGATAATATGAAGCCAAGCGGCTGAAGCTGCCACCCTGCACCATGAGAAGCTCAATGGTGGAGCCAGGCTCTGTGCTGCTGACTCTCGATGGGTCCTGTGCTGCTGCAGCCATCAGTGAGGCTGCTGCTCTTTTCCTTCATATCACAGCCTTTCACAGTGCATTTAGCCACAGCCACATCCCCAGATCCCTCCTCTCTAGTGCAAAAGGGATGGATAATATAGATGGATTCAGATAGAGGCAATCTTTTTGCTCTTCTGTTTGGTAGGGATAGATTTAGGTCAGGAAGTGACAACTGATTTCCTTAGGAAGGTTTTGCTGATGTTGAACCAGGAGAAACACAGAATCCCAGACTGGCTTGGGCTGGAAGGGACCTTCAAGCTCATCCAGTTCCAGCCCCCTGCCATGGGCAGGGACACCTTCCACCAGTTTTTCCCCGTGCTCTGCTCAGCTCAGGGGTCTGGAGCGTGGCCTCAGGGCTCCCATGGCACCAGCCCCAGCACTCACCTATGCAGATCTCATCGTCCGTCTCAGCATCACCGATGCAGCGGAACTTAAACTCGTTGAGGGAGTCAGCGAACTTGCGCTTGGCTGCCGACAGGTCTGCAGGGAGCGGGAGAGGAAACACGTTAGGAAAGGAAAGAGCCCATCAACAGCGTGATGCAGGTGGGCAGTAATCCCAGCCACGAGTCCCCGTGGAGGCACCCATCACCAGGTAAGCCCTGAGAGCACTGCTCTTCTCCTGCACCCACCCCAGTGCCGGGGCTCTGTGGGGTCCTGCCACAAGAGATAAAACCTCAGAGCACCACGAGAACCATGCAGTAGCTCAACCTCAGCGCCATGGGGCAGCGGCTCATGCTCCCAGCCCTGCCGCAGGCAGTCCCCACGTACGGGTGGTAATGCAGAGATTTATTGCTTTCCAAGCTGCAGATTCCCTCCGAGCTCTGAAGCCTATTAAGTTCTTACTTGCAGTGACCTGAGCGGATCCAGGACTGGCTTCCCAGGCTGACCCTGTAACCCTGCACATGCAGACACACGATCCCGAGCACCACAAGGCTCCGGGTTTGGAGGGGAACATGAACCTGAGCAACACAAGGGACTGCAGTAGAAGATGCAGTGCTCATCCTCCTGTGCATTTCTTCACCCGAAGTCCAAAAATTCAGCGTTTCTTTTTCCCTTGCCAAGCACAGGTAGGAAACACACGTGTGCACACAAAGCCGGTTTCCTCCTCTTGAACAACAGCCAGCCGCAAAAGAATTCAAGGGGTTTTGCTTTTCCCATGGGAAAAGCTTTTTCCAAGCTTTAAAGCTGTTCTCAGAGTGTCTCTGCTTAAAGCTCCGGGGCTAATCCTGTCCACAGTTCAGCCCCGCTGCCTTCACACCACTGCTTCCTAAGGCAACAGGAAACCATCCAGCAAACCAGGCAGGAAGAGGGAAAGCGCTGGGAGCCCTCCCAGTGGAAAAGCACAGCAGAGGCTTCTCAAAAGGGCCAAGGCCATGGGGACCCATGTGCAGACAGAGCACTTTCACAGCCTCCACCTGCACCAACAGGAGCAGACCTTGTGGGGTTTGGGGCAGCTTCCAGGATGCTGCTGCTAGTGTTTGAAAGAGGGACTCGCAGCACAGGTATGGTTTGCTCCAGCACTGATGGTGTAAAGCAGGCAAAGGGCACCAGAGGCACCAGGACAGCCATTAGCAGGTCTCAAGTACACCAGGACACAGGGGGAAGGGTCGGGCTGACAGCACCGATGGGCAGAGTCCCCACTCTCAGGCACTGTTGCTGCTGCAGCAGAGCAGCCCCTTTCCTCACCAGGCAGCCGGAGGGCTCGGGGACCATAACCCAGTCCCCAGAGCCAGCAGCCTCCTGCTCCTCTGCAGTAATAACAAGGATGACGTTAATGACTTAAGGAGCCATTTCCTCTCCTCCAGCTCTGCGCTGACCATCAGCCACAGCCACGCTCTCCCACTCTGCAGACCCAGCAATACCCTGCCCATGTTATGTGTGGCCAGGGCTGTGCCTCCTTGATGAGAGCCAGGAGACGGTTGAGGAGCCACAGAGACCAGGCACAGGGATGAAGCTGAGAAGCCTTTAGAGGTGGAAGCACCCAACAGCCATGGCCCATGGTGCTTATAAATAGGCAAGGGGGAGGCAGAGGGAGAAGGAGATAACTCCTGGTGCGACACTGATAAGGGAGCATCGCTACCAGCCACTCGCTGAGCGACACGGCCAAGCTGCAGGGACAAAGTGGATGCTAAATTTAACAGCAGGCTCAGCCAGAAAAGGAGCAAAGGGCACCCGCACCTCAGGGGGCAAACAAGGAGGCCCCATTGCCCTCCCTGTGCCACCGTTATTCCCACCTGCGCTCCCATCATCCCACCCTAAAAGCTTGAACCTCTTGTCTATGATTTAGGATAAAACCCCTTCAGTGGAAGCAGCCAAAGCTCCTGCACTGCACACAGGGCGCATGGGGAAGCAGCAAGACCCATCCATGCCCTTCAGCTCCTGAGCCTGCTTCTTCCCCAGCATCACGGATGAGCAAACCCAAAACCCCACAAAGCCCGACAGAAACTTCTGCTTCCTCTCATGCATGAGTAACCCCCTCCCTGGACCCCGCACGTGAGTCACGGCCGGACCGCGCCAAGGGCTGGGACAGTTTTGCTTCCAAGGTCTCCCGCTGGCTTCATCGGCCAACCACGACGTCAGGGAAAGCCACCACAGAGGCAGGAGAACTCTTCTGAGCAACAGGACCAGTTCAGCACCTCCGCAGGGGGGTCCTGCTACATGTGAGCCCGCAAAGCCTGCCCTCCAGTCAGCTCCAGCACGGGACCGTCCTGCCCCATGGTCCCTGTCCATGACCATTCCTTTCCTCCCTGCTGCCTGACCGCTACCGCAGTCCTCCTCATCCTCACCTCCATTAACCCCTGTGCCTGTCCCTCCTCCCTCAGGCCTGGCTCAGGGGTCAGCCCACCTCTCCCACTGTGCATTCTCCTGGATCACCCCAGGGTCCCTCCTCCTCCTCCTCAGCTACTGAGAGTTAAATCTTTCTGGGAAGCAGCTGCTGTTCCTGCAATGGGACTGAAGTGGTTGGGGTTTTACATAAAAAGCCCATTCCAAAGAAATCTGGAGCTATTGAAAAAGGCCATTTATAGAAGAAAGATGTCGTGGACTCACAACCCTCCTCCACATGTACAGCACCGAGGCACGATGGGATCTCTCCCATCCCTGGTTTGGGAGACTCAGCATATGGAGCTTCAGCCACATCGGGGGAACCACTCACACCACAGCCTTGCCTCGAGCTGCTCTCCCCTGGTCACCAGCTTCTAGTTCGTTCCCTACCTTTATTCCTCACCAGGACATCCCACCTCTGTACAACACCCCTATGATCCCCTCCTTGTGTGCAGTGTTTAAAACACTTTCAGGCTTTCCCAAAAGGAGCACAGAGGTAAAGTGCACTGGAATCGGAAAGCCTGGGCAGATGTACAACAAGAGCTTTCCCCTTAAGTCAGAATTCATAAGGGGCTGAGAAGAGATTGCAGCTCCTCCACATGTGTGCTTTTCCTGGCTGGGATGGACGGGTGGAAAACGCAACCACAGGACACAGAGGGAAACCACAACACATCAAAATGAGACCTCAACTGATGTCCCCTCCTGCCTGGTCCCACTGCCCCTCAGGGAGTGTTCCAAAGACCAGGTTGGCCAGGAAAAAGGTTGAACTGATGGCCCAGAGAGCAGGGGCTGTCCCCAGAGCTGACTCTGCAGCCACCTTGCCATCTAAGCTGGGAAAAGCAAAACCAGCTCTGTCAGGATGCTGCAGACACTTCATGTTAAAGACAAACCCACTGAGGAGTCCAAGTGTGAAGGGTTAATGCTGCTACAAAGGGGGAAAGCAGAGGATGCTGATGAGGCCAACTGCACACTGCAGGCAAGTTCCAGCACTCTTGGTGTGTGACGGGGTTGTGCTCACACAGAGCAGTATTTCTACATTTCCTGCAAAGAAAATTGCTTAACAGCCTATATTTAATGCTCAATGGGACAACAGGAACCGAGACTCCTGCCCCTTCCTTCCCCCGCGGCAGGGAACGCAAGGAACAGCAGGCTCAGGAGAGGGATGGAGGGCCCTGGGTCCCATCCCTGGCAGGACAGGAGCTGCGGGCCCCTCGGCCACCATGGTGGTACTGCCTTGTCCCCAGCCCGCAGCACGGAGAGCCTCCCGCTGCTCCCAGCCCCACGGTGGGGAGGGGACCACACTCCCACTGCCATCCATGAGGACAGAAGCCATCAGCTCCCCCCTTATGGGTTTGATAAGTTCCTTAAAGCTTCTCAGAACAAACCTGCATCTACGTCATGGTCCATCTGCCTACAGCCCTTGCAGAACCCAGCCTGGTTTGGGTTGAAGGGACCTTAAAGCTCCTCCAGCTCCAACCCCTGTCACAGGCAGGGACACCTTCCACTAGAGCAGCTTGCTCCAAGCCCCTGTGTCCAACCTGGCCTTGAGCATTGCCAGGGATGGGGCAGCCACAGCTTCTCTGAGCTTTCTTGTAGCCCCTTTAGGCAGCCCGGCTGCAGGAGCCCAGAGAAGGCAGTTCTGGGGGTCACCAGTGGCTGCAAACACAGCAGAACATGGCACATCCCACTCAGTCACCCCAACAGCACCTCCACAGCCCCACACCACTGCAGCAATCGCACCGAGCACCCTGTGGTGGGCAGGAGCCAGCCAGGACAGGTAATCCAGGGAACAGCCGCTCTAATCAGCACCAAAACAGCCGGATTATGGCCTGCCAAGGGTGCTTAGAAAGCAACAATATGGTGTCTGTCCCCACCGCCAGCAACCACCCAGTGAGATAGGGCTTCAGGCGCAGCAGTGGGGTCATGCAATGTGTCCCAGTGCTCAGGGATGCCCAGGGATGTTGGCTGGGAAAGGTCAGTGCTGCATCTGGCCCACGGATGCATGCAAGCACCACACCATGCTGCTGAGGATGGGATGCTCTGACTACACCATGTCCCCACAGCTCATGCAGGGATCCAGCAACAAGCAGCTCACGCCTGGAAATCAGCATTGCAGCTGCCAGCATCTCAATGTAGCCCCGATACAGACCCAGCCCATGCACTGCTGGGGTCAGCACAAAGCGCTGGAGCAGGCACAGTAAATGCTTCACTGGTTCCAAAAGGTTTGAATCCTCCCTCTGCGCTTCCCAGGGGAGGTCAGCAATAGCCCCTCTCTGGATAGCAATAGCCACGGTGCTCTGGGCCCAGCTCCATCCCCGGGCTGCTTTCTTACATCATTAGCAATGATTCAGTTATTAAATAACTCTTCCACCAGGCACTTGGAGTTCATCAGTGGTTTAGGACAGGACTGCAGCTGCTGGCAGGTTCCCTCTGATTCATCACCCAAGTAAATACATGGAACCAGATGAGGAGAGACTACCCCACCTCCGGCAGCAGCTTCTGCCCTCGTGTTCATGCACTAAAGCCCATGGTAAGGCTGCCCTGGCTCAGTACATGCTGGAGGTCATGGTTTGAGGGTGCCAAACCCAAGGAGAGACCCCAAGGACTGGTGCAATGGGCACAGTCCCCACATGGGACTCCTCGAAGCAGGGAGAGCATTGCTGCCACACCCCTGCAGCTCCTCCAAAGCCCGTATCAATGCATTTACCACACACACGGCCTCCAGGCGAAACACAGCATGAAGCCTCGTCTCAGCAGCACACACTGGGGGGCCAAACCCCCCCTTCCTACACCCCAGAACCTCATTTTTACCAGGGAGAGTTTACAAACACAAACCATGTTTCAAGGGGAAACACCCCAGAGCTGCTCAGATGTGCCACAGAGCAACACAACCTGAATGACCCGTGCAAGACGGAAGGTCCAGGAGGTGCTGCAGCTTCTGCTCAGCCGTTTACTACAACCACGGGAGCACGCTGCTCCGCTGCCCAGCCAAGGCATCACCGTATGCCTCGCTTCACACACTCAGCGTGGCTCCGTATGGCAAAATGTTTGCCAGAGGCACAGAGAACGCATTGTAGGATGAATGGGACTATTGAGCAGGCTCGAACAGCGGATCAGATCTGAGCAACACGCTGAACACATGAATTATTTCCATGGTGTTTTAAGAGATAAAAGATCTGTGCTTCGTGAAAAACAAAGCGAGTCCTTGGAAGGGCAGCCTGGTTGTGCAGCTAAAATTATCCCCCTGTGCCCACCAGCCCAGCACCCGGCCGCATCATCCTGCCGCCCCCAAACCAATAACATTTGGACTCATCTTGGGAACCTTGCCAGGCCAGGATGTGTCTGCAAAGCTTCCCAAGATTCCTGATGAAAGGCACTGAGGATCCAAGGGATCCAACCCAGAAGGACCATTGGGTCTCCTGGAGAGATGGCTTCATTTCCAGGAAGATGGAGGAGGTTTCACATCCAAAGGGCACAGGGTGACCCATTGTCCATGGCAGCTGAGGCTGGAGGTGTCTGCCCTCAGCAGCCCTGTGTGAAAGAGAAGGGGAAAAGGAGAGTTTGCTGGCAGCGGTTGCCTTTGCCCATGCATCACCAGGCAGGTTGTGCCCAGAGAGGAAAGGGACAGATTTAAAAGAGGAAAAGCATGAGGAAAGCCCCTACCTAATATATGTGGACTGGGGTTGTTGCTCACGCTGGAGGGCCGGGGAAGGTAGTCCCTTCTGCAATACTCAGAGAGGGCAGGAGCCTGCCCTCAGCCCCTGCTCCTGGCTGCAGCCCTGGGCACAGCTCATCCCAGCCCCAAGGGAGAGATGACACTTCACACAATACTTTAAACCAGTAAAAACAGCTTTAGGGGCATCAGAGCTGCGTGGAGCCCTCAGGAACGGCTGCTCAGGGATGCACGAGGCATTCATCACAGGCTCTGCCTGCTCCTGCCATCACCCCTGCTAGAAATGGCCCAAACCTGCAACGAGCGTTTTGGTACCCTGCTCAAAACAGCCTGCAGTGGTGGCAGCTGGCAGTCAGGCTGCTGGCAACACCACGAGCCCTGCGGCAACACCGTGAACCTGCCGACAACACCATGAGCACTGCTGGACCTAGCGGGGCATCCTGCAGTGGAGACTCAGGGCTCCCGGAGGCAAGAAGCTGCTTCCTTTGGCTCACGTTGCTCCCGCCACTCTTCTATTTCCATCAGCCGCCTCTTGGCTGGAGGAAGTTGCTGGTTAATCAGAGCCCGCTCCTCTGACCGGCTCCAGCCCTGACTTTCTCAGCTCCTGGACACTCAGAGCCTGCCTCGCTGCGGACACCACCATGCTCCATCCTTCCTGTTCAGCTTTTCTTAGCACTCCTCAGATCTTTATCTCACCATGGCCGAGATGCTTCAGAAACCCCGTGCATGCAAAGAGTCTGTTCCTCCCCTCCCCGCACCACCGGTGGGAGAGTAACCGGCCAAGGCAGCAGGGCTGGGTTAATAAAGCAGCTTCATTAACGACATGATCCTCACCGCTGCCTAGGGTCACACCCAAGGGGACCCTCACTTCAATGCCTTACACATGAACCCCCAAATAGCAATGGGCCCAACAACCTCTCCATCCCTCGGGAAAGGAAGATGCAGGGAGGCTCCCGTCTGTCCTGCCCTGCATGGAAACTCTGGGCTATTTTCACTGCTTGCCCAAACAGGATTTCTCAGGAGCAGCCGCCGCAAAGCGAAGCACACTGTGTAGTGCTCAGCATCACTCAGCCCGGCCTGGTTCTGCATTAACCGGGTTATTTGTGGAGAGGAAGGAGGCGTGCAACGGGCTGCTGCAGCTCTGGGTTCACTGACACCGGAGATGAGCAGAGCTGATGCCGGTGAGCACAAACAGGCTTGAGAAACCCAGGAGCTGCTGTGGTGCAGCCGCATGCGCTGGGTCTGTGGGGCGCTGCGAGATGCCTCTACCTGCGGCCAGGACAAGGAAGAACACAAACCCCATGAGTGACACAAACAGCGCCCAGAAAGGCTTCCCACTCGGGAGGCGCTGAGCAGATGTCTGCAGCTGCGGGAGGCACTTCCCAACGCACGGCCTCCCCGTGCAAGGAGCACAGGCGAGAGCTGCCTGCGGGCAAAGCCCTCCCTGCAGCGCCTGCGAACCGCTGTGAAGCCTGTGGGAAGGTGTTTGAAGATAAGGGGCCCAAAGCCGGGTACCCACACCCCAGAAAGCAGCTTCCAGGCTGACCATCACCCTGTGTGGCACCAGCACACCGGATGGGCACAGCCGCTCTCCAACCCACCAGCACCACACGGAGCCCTCAGGGGGCTTCCTGGTGCTGCGCGTGAATGTGGCAACATCCCAGACCTCCCACAGCCCCCAGAGCATCGCTGCCTAAGGCTCCTCATGGGGCACAACCAACGCAGCCCATCCACACCTTGGGGTGCCACCCCTGTCCTGTGCTGGCCCTGAACACACAGAGCACTTCATGTACCCAGCAGCAAACATAATGAGATTTCCCCACTTCCTCACCAAATGCCATGCTGGCACTTTGCCCTGTGTTTATTTTTGTTCATATCCTGGTGTTGTTCTATGGCAGAACCCCCGAGCCCATCCCAACCTGCAGCAGCCAGGAGCTCAGGTGGGAGCAGACAAGGGCTCCGGATAAAATCAAGTGTAAATATCCAGCACTCAAACACAGAGGTGGGATGCGCCAAAAGGGCAAACACAAGGTGATGGCTTAAGTGCCTGGAGAACTTCAGGGACACAGTAA
Organism: Psittacus erithacus; assembly: GCA_009867235.2. Classification (NCBI taxonomy): domain Eukaryota; kingdom Metazoa; phylum Chordata; class Aves; order Psittaciformes; family Psittacidae; genus Psittacus; species Psittacus erithacus. Next base: position 19,580 of record WYDI02030891.1, read on the forward strand.
TGAAATGGAAAACTACCGCCCCAGCCGGCATTCCCAACGGCAGCCAACAGCCAAGCAAAAAATGTGAGGAAGCAGCAGTGAAAATCCCCCGGCACAACCAGGCATTTGGGAACGGCGCTGTCACACGGAGAGGGATGGCAACATCCAGAGACTGTCCTGCAGCTCCAAGCCTGGAACTATGAAGGATATTCCCAGTTTCTCCCAGGCAACAAGGATTCTGATACAGCATTTACCGCACCGTACCCCTGGCAAGCTGCCCCCTTGCTGCTGCTCCAGGCAGGTTGTGCAAATGCGTCCAGCCCTATGCCTGTGAGTAAACTCTGACGGAGGATGTAAATGCCATGCTTTACTCCTCATTACCCCCTAGCTCCCTCGCTGGGGAGCACAGGTGAGTCTGTGATAGTGCAATACACCGCCTTGGTAATTGCCATTTCTCCTCCGAGCCTTTCTGGTTTCCCTCCTCTCCACCCCTTGGAACAACCCACAGAAAGGCAGAGGTTGCTTTACCCTCATGGCCACAACATTTCATCGACTGGAGCCTGGAATCACATTTCATTAGAATTAAATGCGCTGCTCAAGACAGCTAATCAATTCAGGGGATGCTAATCCAGAAGAAATTTGCTCCTGACAGAGGCAATGACCATTAGCAGAGCAGAAGGCCGGGAGGGGGTCACCGAAAGGGAGGGTCCTGCCATGGGGATGGAGGGTGTTGGCAGAGCCCCCGGCCAGACACTGCACAGATTGCCTCAGGCACCAGCCACGCACTGGATTAGCTCTTTATTAAATCTAATTAGTTAATAGATGGGCCAGAAGGGAACTGGCTTGATTTCTTCAGGGTTCCCACAGTAGATGATGGGTCTATGGACCCTACACCCTGGGTGGGAAGGGGACCTGCTCCCATTTCCATGGGCAGGACAAGTCCCTCCAGCACATCCCTGCAGCATGGGGCAAAGCTTCATCTGTCCCCACCTCTGTCAGCAGCCATCAAGTGCCAGGGCCCACATCCCAGGGGGCTGCAGCCCCTCACTAGCTCTCACCAAGACCTGGTGTGCCCACAGCCAGGGCAGGAAAGTGGGGTCAGCTCCCAGACCCACAGAAAGCGGTTTTGCAGCAGCCTGCTTCCTTCTCCTCCCAAGGAGGCTGCGGAAATCCTTTTGTCTCTGGTGCTCCCCACCTCAGCTGTAAGAACAGGAAGAATCCCACCGCGCTCACAGGAACATCACTGGCAAGTGAGTGAGTCAATTTTTCCTGCTTCGGCAGGGAAAATACATAAATACATCAAAATCTGCAGCAGAGCCCGGGGAGGCACACGAGGCACATCGCTGCCCTTAACCTGTGCTTCCTCCCGGCCTTCATGGATGGAGTGAGGACAGAGCCATCCCCAAACCCTGTGAGGGCTGCTGATGCCCCAGACATGCTGGGGCAGGCAGGGGAGAGCCGCCCCACCGCCCTGCTCTGCAGTGGGGTTTTGGGCTGTAGAACATTGCTAAGCAACCAGCACTCAGCAAGGGCATCGCTCGGGACAGACGCTGTTTCAGCTGGAAAAAGAAACAAACCCAGCAAAGGAACGCTCTCCCGGCAGCACTGCTGAAAAGGCAAACGCCAGCTGATTTTACAGGTCACTCGCCCGAGCAGGGAGCACTTCACCCTTCCCTCATTGACATACTGATGCAGGATTAGAAACTGCTAACAGCAAAAAACACGTGCGTGTGCGCACAGGCACACCGCGGGCAGCACATCGAGTGCCCCGGGATAGCAGCAGCTGACCACAGGTTGCAATAACATCCCCGAGCACATCATCATGTGATAGAATCACAGAATAAATCCCACCCTGGTTTGGGTTGAAGGGACCTTAAAGCTCCTCCAGCTCCAACCCCTGCCACGGGCAGGGACACCTTCCACTGGAG
>WYDI02030892.1:0-22399 GCA_009867235.2 Psittacus erithacus
TATTGGTGGTAGCAGCAGTGATTTGTGCTATACCTTAGCTACTGAACTGTTCTTATCTCAACCTGTGGGAGTTGTATCCTTTTAATTCTTCTCCCCATCCCTCCAGGAGCTGAGAGAGAAAGGGGGGGAGTGAGTGAGAGACTGCGTGGCTGGGCTTAAACCATGACAATAAGCATGTAGTATCAGGAAATACCAGAAGTAGTCCTGCTTATGGTTTCACATCAGAATGTGCAAGTTAACTATCATTTTCTCATGCAGCTAAACAGACCATTTTCTGCCCATGAGACACTTCTCTCACATTGGACTATCTGGCACTGTTCTTGTACCCATTGCAGTGCTATCAAGCTCTTCCTGCCTACCTAGGTCAAAATTGTTGGAATTGAGCAGGAACTCGGGGAGGTAGAAGAACTCTGGGATGAGCTCCTTCACGTCTGCCATATTGTGCTTCGATGCTGAATACCAAGCCTCCCGTACGCTGTGAAACATTCGGTCAGCCAGGTCAAAGTGACCACCCTGCAGGACAGAGCGAGAAGCATGTCAGCATCAGAGCATCTCTCAGAACAGCAGATTTTGCCAAGAAGGCAAATCAGAACTTCCTCTGCCTTATTTTGTACATAATAATAGAAAAGACTGAGTTACAGATAATAGAATTTTAAGAAGAGAGTCAGTTAGTCCCATTTCAAAGTTTAGTCTCTTCTAGAGCAACATGAATATTCTTGCCTCATGGCTTCTGTCTAGGAAAATATTTGGCATGTAATGTTACAAACCCCATTACCCATCAAACTGTCAAACACTTCCAGGCTCTGCAAACATTAGTTTATTTTAGCACTCAGTAACTAAAATAGCTCTTTGGATAAACACACTGATTTAAAATAACAAGCTTTTCACACCTCCAGTACAGAACTAAACATACGATTCCTCCTTCTACAGAACCAAACATATGATTCTTTCAACAGCAGATGAAAAAAGCATGATGAGCATTATAAAACTTGGTTTTTGTCTGCTGCTATTTTGTTCTGCATACATTCAGAAAAACGTTCAAACTACAAGGAAACAAAAAAGTGAGTTCTGCTATCTTTTACAGAGAAACATCAAAAACCTCCCAGGCAATAATAACTCTGCTAAAAATATTTCTTCTACCATATTTGAGTAAAACAAAGCCAGCTGATCATATTTTTCTCTTAGGTCTCAAATGAAAAGAAACACAGAGTGAAGTGATGTAATTTTTACCTGTAATCGTAAGAAAATCTGAGTAAAAGGCTCCATTCGGACAAGATAGGAAGCCACTATCATGGCTGATGAATAGTGAGTCCCATAGTGATAAGCTGGGGTTTCCCCTGCAGAAGATTAAAAATCACGCAGAACAAATAAAGCAGTTGGGTGACAGAATCAGGAGTAATTAAAAAAAGGAAAAAATAGTGCTACATTTTAATTGCTCTGTGACTTTCAACACATTTAAAATTGGAATTTTTAGCTTTCATTCTCAAGGATCTGAAAGCTTTCTGTTTTGTCATGGCCACTGCTTGAGTTTTGACTGCAGCCCAGTAGCCCTAATTCAATGGGCTTCTTTTTTACTTTTAGCCTTATTGATTACTGTGGAATTAAAGGCTTGAGTAGGAATAGGTCTCAGAATTCTTTGCTACAGAATTTGAACAGCTTTTACTTTGCTAATTTCCTGCCAAAAAGTCTGCATAAATACACTTAGAACATACTGGTTCATTTCTAGAAATGAACTTCTTTGCCACCTGCTGTTTGATACAGAAAAGCATTGCAGTAGTTGAACACCCTTGTATCTTCAATAAAAGCACACAAGAAATGTATTGTGTATTTGGCAAGGCAGCTATTGCACAAGTTTTATTTTCAATACATAAGAAAGCTCTAAAATCAAGAATATGTAATTTAATTGCACCTCATTTTGAGTAGATTGTTTTTCCTGAGAAAATGCTGTTTCCTTACAAAAACCACATGCATTAAGACAAGAAATGAAAAAGTTCAAGTACTGCTAATGCAGAAGTATTTCCATTCCTTCGTACAACTTATTCTCTTGCAGCAGCACTCAAACTGTATGTATGTACAAACAGATGGTTGTATGCTTCATAAGCCTGCCTATTCTAGCCTTTAGAAAATGTTAAACTGTTCTGAACGTGCAACTGTTTTGTCTTCATGTTTACATGCAAACAAAAGGTGTTATTTGTATTTTAAACAAACAACAGGGCAAGAAAACTAACCCCCCTTTTCTCTAATTTAGTATTCGCTGGAGAATCACTAAAAACCACAGTAGAGTTCTGATTATCGACATCCAGACCTCTCGACCCATAATACAAAAAACCCATGACTCCCTCTCATCATGCAACAGGCACACATCTGTCTGCTCTTCCTGCTGGACTTATCATTACTTACCATTGGGATCTTCCCAGTCTTTGTATCGCTTCTTATACTGAGCTAACCTATCCTCTGTTTGAGCTCCCATAGGTTTGGCCAGGTTTCTGAATGTCTTGGGATTTGTAAGATCCAGTTCCTTTAAAAATAAAACAGACACCAATTAAAAATATCCAAGGAACAAAAATCCCCACCACAAGCAACAACCAAACCACACAATAAACAAACCAACCCTTTCAACACTGCTGCTTACTGTACTTAACATCACATACCTCTTAAGGCTGTCATCTTTGTTTTCTACACACACAGCAGGTGCAGTGTTGGATATGCTTAAAACAGCCCTTCAATCTGATCCAAGACAGTCAGTATTTTTTATTTTAAGTCACATCTGGGCTCTGGATAATTCTTGCCCTGCTCTCCTCACCCTGTTCCCCAACTCCCTGAATTCTGTTATTGAATACTCCAGATGCACCCTTAACAATATTTTATGTTATGGCCTAGCCGGTAGCAGTGGCTGCCCACAAAAGCATTAAAGGATGCTTCCTCTTTTTCAAAAGCAATTGTTTCACTGTGGGGCCAGATTTCACAGTAGCCCATATCACAGTATTCTGGACAAGCATATTTTCTCTGTGGCCATAATGTCTTTCTGGATTTTCAGTAGAAAGTTAATACAAAGGAACTGCTGCAACATAGACAGGCAACTGACTTAGAACAAGCTATAGATCCTGGCAACAGTCCAATAACATCCGTAAACTCAACGCAGGCAAGGACGTGCCTACATAGCACAGGATAGCCAAGAATCTCTAATACCCTACACACTGGTAAGTGGGAGGAACAAAATAGATGAAATCAAACAACTGGTGATAAAGACAAGTCTCTTTTAACAAGGCAGTATGACCCAGCTGTAATATTTGCAAAACTTCCAACATATAAAAGATGACTGACAACACTGACAAAATATTTACCTCTGAATCATAGTCTGCGAGGATCCAGGGAAAGACAGGGTACTGCATGAGATCATTATAGGATCTGCCCGCCAGTGTGTTTAAGTGCATCAGGTACTGGAAGTTACTGATTTCTCCTCTCTTAAGGAAGACAGATAACAGCACTGTAAAGTGTTCACTTTACAACAATCAAATGTCTATGCTGCCAGATTGTCAAAGTGCTCAGCTGTCCCCAAACACACACACCTTATTTCAATACTACAATGCTCGCTCTACTTTTACTACAGTTCCTCCCCTTGCATTTTTAATGGTAGAACCATTTCTTATGTGATGATGATACCATGGAATACTACAAACTAAAAGGCTAAGATACACTTTCTGTACTAGTATATTCCACTTGTTCAAATAAGAGGATGCAACTTGTGTGCGCTGAATAATTATGTATCACTACAAAATGTGTAATTGAATAAAAGAACACCCCCAACGTTTTCATACTTACTTCCCATCTTTGAGTAACAGATTTTTCTCCCACTAAAGTGCTAAGCAAGCCAGACCTAATGGGAAGAAGGAAATGCGTTTTCTTACTTAGCAGTATGATCTGGGTTACATCTTCACAAGACAATCTAAAGTTTTAAGATTAAAACTTGTAAATTGCATCAATTAGAAAAATGGGGTTTGTTCCTTTTTGCTCTAGCAATGCCTTTTTTAATTTCTAAACGCATACTGTTAAAATTACACACATTAATTATGCAACTCAGTGCAAGTCCAAATGTATTTAACAGAGTGCCAATGGGGAAAATACCTTTAACAACTTGGACAAATCTAATAATGGCTTGGGCACTCCAGTTCCTTTCAGAATATATCTGTATACCAATAACATTAATCCTGATAGCATATTTTAATTAGCTAGAAAACATACCAATGCTGCCAGTGATATTAGCACATTCAAAATAACTGGAACACAACATCGATAGTTATTTATTTTGGTAATGCCTGATTTTAAATTGAGGTCACAGTACCCTCCAGTGAATCCTGACCTTAACACAAGCATAGAATCACAGAATGGTTTGGGTTTGAAAGGACCTTAAAAGCTCATCTAATTCCAACTTCCCTTCCATGGGCAGGAACTTCCACTGATAAGGTTGCCCAAAGCCCTGTCCAACCTGGCCTTGAAGCGTGATTTATTTGAAAACACCATTTATTAGAAACTGATGAGCTATACAGCTTGTGAAGAACAGAATCACCTACCCTTGCTCTACGCTGGTGTTTGGTCTCTGCCCAGAGACCGACTCCGAACTGTCAGTTAGAGATGGCACCACAGCCAAAAACCTGAATCAATAGTTAAAAGGAGATTAAGATTAATGTTTCTGTCCTCAGTATGTCATCTTCTTAGAAATAGCATGCACTTAATATAGTTACAGACTTCAAACTGAGCAGCTATGTAACATCCCAAACAAAACTGGAATGACCCTCTGCCACTGACCAACCTCAAGTTTCACATGTGGGCATTAATGCCTCCTAGTGGTTCTTCTGTGCAGCACTAAGTTGCTATCAAGTCTTTCACTGCCTCACACCCATCACTCTTACCATCTGTTTCTGGCTTTTAGGTCACTGTAGGCTCAAGTATGGCTCAACACAGATATTTGTAAATAGTCAGATTAAATGTTCTAACTTATTTTGCAATACCTTTGATAAACTTTGTTTCTAACCCCTTTTTGGAAAGCTAGAAGATAGTTCCGTCCGTCTCCTGAGAAAACTTCAACTGCAATCGGCTGAAAAAAAAGAGGACAAACCCATGTCAACGCTAACACATTTGCTCGTCACCTCTGAAGGTCAGGCACAGACCTTTAGTCATATTGTACTACATCTGACACCAAATTATGTTGAAGCAGTCTTTGCTTAGTGCAGCCCAAGATGTTCTATTTTTGGAACACTAAAATTCACCCAAATAAATTGACCCATGGTAAGCCAAATGTTCAAAGATACCCAGCTTAAGCACTTTAATTTCAACACAGTGATTACCTTCAATTTCCAAAAACTGATCAATTATTTATTTATTTGTTTTAATTTAAAAAAATTACAACATTGCCAAATAAATCCAAGTTGGCTCCTCAAACCAAATATGGTGTCCAAGTTACCTGCAAAAGGTATCTCCTTTTATGTACTTCCTTGATATCTTCATATGCAAAAATGCTGCACGTTCTTTTGAGTTGACTTGGACCTTGCCTTGCTCCCCTGGGTATGATTGGCTCATGCATCCTGCAAATGAGCATAAACAGGCAAGAGAGAAGTGATTAAAAAGAAGATAAATTAGAAGAATTATTCTCTCAATTCATATAAAAGTCCAGTTACAGAAAGAGCTGATTTTCATGGTATACCACATTGAGCAATTTGTGAGCGTAGAGGAAACTGCTCCTGAGGTCCTCCTGAATCCGACATTATTTTGGAGGTGACTGTTTCAAAATCTCAGTAAATAAATTCTTGTTCAGCTATCAAAGACTGAAGAAACTCTCTATTAAGCTACTCACTTTGGAGGCAGTGTCTCAATATCCCGTATTTCTCTGGTGGCTGTCATGGTAAACCCATCAATGACGTAGAAGTGCTCTTTCCCAAAGAGAAGCAGCCCTTCGCTGGTGTCAAGACCCTGAACCCGAGCACAGCGGTACATATGCTGAATCTGTAATGAAAAGCAGACACTTAGCAAAAGCAGGTTAACAAGTTCAAGCTCCAACTGTGACCTTATTAGAACAAGACTGCTTTATCACTTGTAGATACAGCAAAAATTTTGCTATTTCCCCCCTTAATCAGATATATACCTAATGCCTGTGATTACCAACTAGGAAGGGGTTAAATAAAGCCTTCTCTGTGTGATATAGATTTATATGTTACAACTTATCTTCTTGCACCGTGCTTCTTGAGTATATTTTAGAATCTGTAGCCCACCTGACTATGATCACAATGTATTTACTGGTATACTTCGGTCAAAGTCTGAAATATCAAAAGCATGGTTGTTCAACATTGCTCTTGGGGATAAAACACTAGTTATCAAGGTGTTCCATTCTAAGGAAGGGAACAAGTTCAGTACCTATACTTTCAATACGTATATTCTGTCTGAACTCTTAAACTGACAATAATAATTCAAACATGAGACAGTTTGTAGCTTTTGTTTCAGAATATATTCTTTTTTGTCTTAGCAGACAGAAGAAAAAGAATGTTTCCAGTACAAGGTTTTCAGCTTAGGATCTCTTGGAACCACAGCACATGCCTAGCTTCAAGGAAGAAGCTGATGAAATACTGAGCAAATTTAGCCGTAGATCAGCGAAGGTATTCAGGACAATTATTTGCGCTCGCAGCATGTAATGCAGAAATAACAACACAGTAAGTGCTTAGTGTATTTTAAGTACACAGTACCTTCTCTCCTTCTTCAAGAAGTCGAAGCAAAGTTGTATTGTCAGTCTTTTCCTCTTCATCAATTGAACTCCCTTCCACAATTTGATCCTGTGATTGCTCCTGGTTCTCGTCATCTCCTCCATCAGGAGCAGAGCGAGATCGTTTTAGGGGAGGCTTCACCAGGCCTGGAAAAGAAGAGAGAAACACAAATAAAAACCTGACACACACAAAAAATCACTTTACAAGACTTACTGAACTTTTAAATTACTGATTCAATGCTGAGACCTTAAAAGAGGAGTCCTACAGGACCCTTATACAAAAGTATGAGAAGATATAAAGGCAGATAAATTTAAAGAAAACCATTCAGGACAAAACAAATGATCTAACCTTTGACTCTTGCAATAGTGTCCTCCCCGTGTTCTGGCTCCTGCTGAGTTGTTTCACCCACTGTGTTCTCTTCTATAGCATCCTGAAAGACTGCCGGGTTCCCAGAAGCCAGGCGCATGTAGTACTCTTTACTGTCATAGCTTATAGCTCTTCGGTAACGAGCAGGTTTCTTTGAAATAATTGAAGAAATCACTTGGTCAGTCAACTCCTCACTCCAGTGAAGGTGTTTCAGGAATACTGTGTGCAGCATAGTGCAAGCCCAACAAGTGTTTTGTGCATGTGCAGTCATACACCAACACGGACAAAACCAGAGACTCTTCAGTAGATCTAATCTGTTAGTTAAATTGCAAGGGAGCTATTCAGCCACTCAAGTAATAATGGGGCTCAAGAAATGCCTGCAGATAAACCTACAACATGGGAAATAAGAAGTGTGGCCAGTATGTTTATGTACTGTCACGAAAAGCTGAGATACTTATGACTGATGGATCAGATGGACATTTTATTGTATTTCATAACTCCCTACAACATATGCAGCTTATTCATTAGCCAGCTGACTTCTCTGCTAGGCAACAGTTTGAATAAAAAATTGCCTCAAGGAAAGATAAAGATATGTGGAAGTTGGTATGAACTAGAAGCACCCAGGGGCAGGCTTTAAGGCTCAGACTTCTTCATTAATTCAGCTGTTTCTTCTTCAGTAAAGATTCTGATGGTTTGTGGGTGGCAGACCAGCATGAGAGTATCCATTTAACCAAAGTAATTCTTTGAGCATTGTCTGTACCTTTAGGTGATGACAATGGATTATGAACACTTCATTACGGTGGTGGTGGTGTGGTGCATTGTTTTGGTTTTGTGGTTTGTTTTGTTTGGGGTTGGTTTTGTTGAGGGTTTTTTGGTTGAGGAGTTGTTTTGTTGTTTTGGTTTTTTTTTTCTTCTTTGTCCATCCCATCCCCTACCACAGGCTAATTCTTATGTTCCTCACTTGATTATGGAGATAACATTGAAAATAGAAGAACTACATGAGAACAATAAATATGTCAAAACGATTACAGAGAAAGATAAAAGAGGTATTAAAGAGCCAAAAGCCTTTCCAAAATTGAAATACAATGGTGCACATGGATGGATGAAAACACATTGACTTTATATTGCAGTTGAAAATTTTCTTCCCTGACTACTGTTTAACTCCACCCTCAAACCCTAGAAAGCTTTGTGAATGTTTTCAGTTCTCCATCACAAATAATTTTTTGTTTTGTAGCATTATTTCCCATGTGTTTCAAAATTAGGTTGGGTTAATTACAAAATATCATTACTATAAATCCAGTTCAATGCTTTACATTATGTAGAATTGTAGAATACCACTGACACTCCAGTCAAGATTTTCCCTTGTCCAATTTTGCATGAAAATATATAAAATGTGGATTGCTTGTTTTTGTTTTGTTTGGGGTTTGGTTTTTTTTCATCTGTATGATAATATAGTGGGAAACTAAATGACCCATGATCACGATGACAAAGAGATTAAGATCGTCAACACAGAGATTTATTATTTCAGGGCAAACTGGCTGAGCCCTCAAATCAAAAATTTAAGGCATTGTGATCTAATTTGCTCACTTATGTTCAACTAAGTCTTCAGTCATTACCACCATAAAAATACCACTGAAAGAATGCTTAAAACCTCTAAGGAAACAACTTGTGTGTAGCCTACAAAAAGAAATCCTAACTAGTACCTAACTGCTAACACGAATAAACGAAAACAGTAACAATTTATATTCAATATTCTGTGCAACAGAATTACTTTCATTTATAAATATTAGTTTATTGCTAAATGTAATTCAAAATGAGTGAACACACATAACACATTGTACTTAGTGATGGGCAAGACTGCAGATGTAATTAACAGAGAAGCAGCATAATATCAAGAGGCTTGTGGAGAAGCCACTTCCAAACATGTCCTTTATTTCCAAGGCAGGATTCATATTTTTTAAACAAATGTGTAAGTTTCATTAACAGTAAAAATGAGGAGAAGAGTCAGCTAAGACAGAATTAATCTGGGCTCTAATAAAAATAAGTCTGTTGCAGCTTATTACAGCCAAAAAGGAGCAAAACTGGTCACCAGATCCTCTCTTAGAAAGAAAGGAGCACTTAACTTTCCCGGTAAGTGTTTCCAAGTGATTTTGTTGCCCATTACTAAACATGTTCCATCAACCATTAGTTCAGATCCCAAAGCCACAAGACTTCACACAGTGAGAACAGTGATAGCACAGCCCAACACAGCTTGTTAGTGTGCAGCAAGGAAGGTAAGATCTACAGAAAATTTTATTAGATAAAGGTTGAGAAGAGCACAGTAACAACTTCTAAATTGATTACTGAAAAAACCTTTAGGTCTCAAAATATTTACTGAAAGAGCAAGTTGAAAGCCAAACGTAGAAGTCTTGTTAAGATTGCCTAACATGCAGGAGGAAAAAGGTTGTATTTATTTCACAATCTTTCAGTCAGCGTACATGTTCTTTACCTTTTGAGGAATGGTATCATCAGGTGTCTCAGGAAGTCTACTTGAGAAGTCAGACTGAAAACAGGGCATCAATTATATAAGCATCAGAGAAAGAACACTTTTGAGAAGAATACATGATGGCATATTCACCACTTTGTGTGAATTAGACTGTCACTACAGCTATTGTGCATCAGATTGCAAGCAGATAAATATACCTAAGGGTTTAAAACTGGCTGAATGCTACTTTTTGTTTGAGTTTTTTTAAGTACTTTGACACTCCTGCTTGAGAAAAAAAAATCCTGCATGCATGTACACATGCCTGAAGAGACAACAAAGACTGCTCAACTTCTTAAAAATGATATTGCAATATTAACAGGAACTACTTGCCAAGCTTTCAAAGGCCACATGCTTTTCTGCTACACAGCCCATGTTCATGTTCTTGGACAGATGGAACTTTCATAAACACACCCAAACCAAGGCCCATGAACTAGTTTCAGATCGCTGTTTGTCATGTTGTTTAGCATAAAGCTGAGAAGTCAGACTGAAACCTCCCATAGTTATACTTCTCTACCTCTAGAGGCTTGTGAAGATGCTTCTGCTGTGTTGCACACTGCTGCACACTGGCACGATCACTTAGTTGATGCAAGCACACCCCATCTTATGTTGCAATTGCCAGTCTTTGAGTTCACCCAGTTTTGAGCTGAGTGATTTAGTCTCTTTCCTAAATATACTACTAGGCACAACTGGACCTCATCAACCATCTAGGACATAGCAGGTAACACCAGAGTAAAATATCTTTCTTAACAAAAACTTGTTAAAAAAACATACAGATTTTGCAACAGGGCATAAAATTACCCATCACAAAATCTTGACTACTTACCAGTACGTTTGTTTCTTGCTCAGCCTCAGGCATGTAGGGATACTGAACGTAAAACATGTCATTTCGCACCATCTTTTTCCTCATTCTGCAGGGACCCTCAGTCATCTCCAACATCCACTTGTCAAGATGGGAGCCAATGGGGGGACCCCACAAACCTCTCTCTCGTAGTAACTCGTATTCAATTTGAGACCACTCTTCTGTCACGTATTTTAATGCATTCTGCTGACGCTGAATACAAAGACATTTATAGATGCATCAGGAATCATGCTTTTAAGCCTGTCTCTGATATGAAGAGAGACATTTTCTACAGAAAACCATGTAATAATAATTCTAGTAGCATTTTTTAGTAAGCTTTACTGACATTTCTGGTGTCAGTTAACATAAAAGCAAGGTTCCTAATGTAATCTTCTCAACAAAAAAGGAAAAAAGGCAAAAGCTCTGCTTTTTGTTTATATTGTTAATTGAATGTATTTCTGAAAAGCAAATATGAAAGAAATGTAATACTAAGCCACTGATTTCGAAAAACGATTTTAAGAATGGGAACAAAAATTGTTTTGGAGGTCTTCCCTGACTGTATTTACACTGGAGAGAGAAGTTAAATATGAAGCAATGCTTGGTGATTGTTTTTTTAACTAACTGCTTTCAATGACTTGTCTCTCTCAGAAGCCAATTTCTTAAGACTTATAGCATGCAGCTCAGCAACTAGTTTGAAACAAAGGTCTTTGGGAATATTTGAAAGAAACCACAGGGTGCAATTATTTCATTCTGGAAGGCACAGAGCAGCCACTTTCTATCACAGCATGATTTGAGAAAAGTACCATAAAATTTTCTTTGTGTTATTATAACAGTAGTGTTTGTACACAACATTTCTCCACATCTTCTCTTAAATTTTTGTACAAACGTTTTAGAAAGACAGCATATCCTAGCATATTTCCAATCTCTCTTTTCTTGTGGTGTTTTTTCTTTTTTTTTAACTCCTAAGGAAAGACTAATTAAGCTTCTTGAAAAAAGTTAAGATTTAACATGTAATATTGATAGAAGAGTTTTCATCTACCACCAGATCAGAATGAGTTTCCTCACTTATTGGATTGCATTTAAAAAACCTTAAAAATAACAACTGTATCTAAACATTTAAGAACTTCACCAATGACAACCTAACATTTTATGAGAAATGGCATCAGTCTAACTTAACAGGTGAAAATATCAGCGTCAGGTAATGAATCCCCTGAACCATACCTCCTGATATTCCTTATACTGCATATCAACCAGGTCCCGAACCACTGCAATGTGAGTAAACATCCACTGGGAAATTTCCTAATACAAAGGTAAGAGGACAGACAGAAAGATGCTTTATAAAAGATTTTGTTTAAATGAGAAGCCTATGAATACATCACTTTGCTAAACTTGTTCAAGAAGGACAGTTTCTTGAAAAAATAAAATTGCTTAGATGATGAATTTCAAACTACTGCATGCAACAATATTTAAGGGTTTGTTTTGTTTGGTGTTTCCTGGCAAGTAACTGGAAAAAATTCCAAATCACATAACTAACAGTACAGAACATTCCCAAACAGCCGAAGATTGCCACTGACAAATATTACTACTTTTCCCTATTTCCTTTAAAGTAATACTTTGTGCATGCTGCCTAGTTTGTTGGAAATCCTCAAGACAGACACCACTCCTCAGTCCACCCCATTATACCTGTTTTCAATTATTCCTCCCTAGACTGATACAGCCAGCAATGATGCCTGTCAGTTGAGTGTGTGAGCTTCTTCCTTTCCACAGAATCACAGAATCATTAGGGCTGGAAGGAACTCTCTGGAGATCATGTAGTCCAACTTCCCTGCCAAGGCACTTTCAAATCCTCTCTTTCATTTTATTTCAGTGCCTCAAATATGTTATACTAACTCCCACAATGCCCCATTAGGTACTGTCCTGCTGACAGCACCACTGCTGTGCTAGTCTGGTCTAATATTTTTTCTTAAATTTTGGTTTGTTTTTTTTTTAAGCAAGCAGGTTTCTGAAGTGAATGTCCAATGTTACTGTCACATACTGTTTTGCTGAACTGTTCTCTGCAGTACAATAAAAACAGTGCAAAGCAGCACGTCTTCAGTCATGATACAAATATGCTCATAAAGGGATTTTCCTAAACCATCCTGGGGACAGGATGGAAAGAAGTACAAGCATCAACCTGACAGAATCCATTCCAGAATAGTAGTGCAAATAGTAGTGCAAAATTTAAGACCCAGATTAGCAAAACAATAGACTTTTAACTCTTGGCTTAATGTTACAGATAGATAGATGCACCTACTAGATTAGGACACACAGAAGATGTCCAGCCTGGGTATTCAAAAAGGGGAATGAAAACCAAGCACTAGATGCCACTTAACACTCTGCAGGATTCCTTATATTCACCACATACCCTGAACATACATTGCCAGATTTTAGACTGTATGTTATTAATTGATAGAAAGTACCTGTGTAGACAGGTTGTGTTTATTCAGTCCACTCTCCTTGCGGTTTCTTCTAGAACCAGTTAGTTTAGAGAGTCCAAAACCACTGCTAACTCGTGAAAGTTTGGACTGTGTGGTTGGAACCAAAGCCTCCCCTCTACTGACGCATTTCCTCTCATGAGCTGAAAAAACAAAAAGAAAGCATTTGGAGCACTTTTTAGGTGGGTTTCTTTTACCCTAACCCTCATTATAGTTATTTTTTTTAACAGAATAACCTTTTCTGCTGCTTTAAAAAGGTGCATGTTTGGGGATTAGGGTGGGTTTTGGGAGTGTGAGCATGTGTTTTGTTTGTCTGTGTTTTTTTGTTGTTATTTAAAAGTGCCAATCAGCACTCACATTTACGTCAAACATTCATGACTTGTATGAGGAATGATCCTCAGGTGAAATCTGGGAATTGCTTGCATTTTGACTTAAAGCATGACAAATATGCTTATTGATTACTGAAATCGGGGTCCATGACCTATGAATGCTGTCCTCATCTGAAGAGCTGAAAACTAACTATGTATTAAAAAAATCATCACCTTGCCTCCCCTGTATCCCCACCAATTTCAATGTTGCTGTTTTACATCCCTTAAAGAGTAAGTGGGTATTACAAAGTACAGAGACAGCACCTGGAGAAATACTTTTTTCTCAAGACAGTTAGAAAGATAACAGAATTTATATCATTTATGTTATAAACAGTAGACACTGGTGAAAAAAAAAATGCAGCCGAGCATCATATCCTTACCCAAAAAGATGCTACAACATGATCCCACTAACCAATCTGGTGGCAAAATATGCTGTATTGAGCAGAGAAGCTAAGTGGGCCTGCTGCACCTTTTTGTGCACACACAGCCATCCCAGCTGATAGTCAACTCCACAAGACTGGCGCGCTTACTTTAAAATTGTAGTAAAAAAGGAATCACAGTTTAGTTCAGCTCTCTCAACAGTTTAACGTTCTCCCAATATTCAGCCAATATATTGTACTGTGTATCAGTCACCTTTGATTTAGAAAGTACATGCTCACGTTCCTCATTATTTGTTTAATACACTTGACTTCTGAGCTTGCTTTCTCTTCTTTTAAAACCACTACCACTTTCTCATAGCAGTAATTTCTCCAAAGATCTCTCACCTACTCAAAACATTTCTGCAGACATATTGACTCTTAGGTTGATACTGGAAACTTGAGCAAACATCAGTCAGGGTTAAAGCATATCGGAAATAGAGAGACCACAAAAATCCCCAAGTATTACAAGTTTGCAAAAATGCTTTCTGTACATTTAATTACTTTAGAGCTGTGTACTCATCAAAGGAGTCATGTCTATAGAATTTTATTACCTTCTGTCTACACTCTCACTAATTCAGTCCAGCAACAGTTGGCCTTCTTTACTACATGGGCACAGAGCTAACTTGTTGTCCACCAGAATTCCCTGTCCTTTTCCTGCAAAGTTGCTTCCTGTGTGGAGAAGTATCACTGCTGCTAGAGAAGAAATGCTCTGCCTCACATTTCCAGCCTTATCACCAGACAGAGCTTGCAGGCTGCGTCCAGACATGCTCAAGAGGGGTCCCCATCCCTGCCTGGCACATCCAGTGAGACCTGAGAATGGTAACACAGATCACCCCAATCCAAGTTTTCATGAGATGGAGCTAAATCACTAATCCATAATACACTATTTGGTATGTGCTGCCTCACAAATACGAGACATTGTTGAGACCACCAACAGTGTTGAACTGAACCCCTGTGTGCAGTGGGTTGTAAGTATATCCTATGCACAGTAAGGTTTCTGAGTGAGAGATGTTAAACAATGACAGTTTAGGGTACTTAATGCTACATAAAAGCTAAACCCATATTAAAACATCCATTGCCTATCATTCATTTCAGGAAAATCTACCATTCAGGACAGATAAATCCTCAGTTAGACTTACCCAAATGATTCTGCCAACACTTTAAACTTGCTTCCTCAATAAAAGGTCTTGCAACAGTTATATCCACTTGGCCACGATCATTGACTGGTAGCGTCACTTTGAAAACTTCTTCTAAAACCTGTTTTTTACTATGGATCAGCTCTGTCCACACCCTGTTTATAGCTTTTAAAAGAAGCTGGCGACCTGCATAGGTACAAGATCACAAACAGCAAGCTCTCTATGGTGTTTATAGAACTGGTATTTTTACAGTAATGAACTAAATAACTTCTGCAATTATACTCTAGTTTCTTCCTCTCTTGCATGACTCATATAATCCCTTTGACCAGACTTTTCCTGCCATTTATGTGCTATCAGAAATTATCTAACAGTTAATTTTGACAACTTTTTCTCGGTGAATTTGAAACAGTGGCTCTGATTAGTTGTTAGCTATTAACAAAATGAGATTCAAAAAAATCTCATTGAAGTATAGGTCTATAAACACATATATAATTCCATACATACATTACACTTAATACTTTTACATATGACTGTGTGTGTAAGTACACACATGCATAAATAGTAAATACATACATGTAAGGAAAAAAGTTAAAATTAAAAATCACTGCATCCTTTCTTCCACAGCTATTTCACATATTTCCTTTGAGTGAAAGACTCTGAGGATGCCACTGAATAATAATTTTACCAATTATCTCTTACCTATGTTCATGCAAGATCCAGCTGATACAAAACAATGGTGCACAATTAAAATGACCCATTTCTATTGCATCCAACTCAGTGCATATAAAGCAATATCTCTAATTCTGATGCATGCCTGGAAAATAATGAGCTCTTGCTATTTTAAAAGTAACTTATCTTGGATATGCCTGTGTTGGTATTTCTAAGTGGTTTTTTAATCTATTTTTATAGACCATCACCCCAAGGCCACAATCATCTTACCCCAGCCCTTAGAGTAACTGGGGTAAAAGACTAGTGATGACAATGGAGAAGTGGCATTAGAAGACAACTGTGGCTTTGGCATTCTCATATTACCTTCACTGACATCTTGATTGTAGACTCCATCTGGTTCTATATCAGAAGGGATCATAATGTGCCACGTTGTCATCCTTGCTTCTGCTTCCAATCCAAATCCATCGATGTTGCTACAACCATGCAACGAATTAACAACCAGGAGAAAAAAAAGAAACAAGTCCTCTCCCCCCCCAAAAAAAACCCCAAACCCAAACCCAAGCTAAAGCATTTGATTCCCTGTGACAGTATCACAAAGATTAACATGTGCTCCTGCAGCAACATATCTTCACTTCTGCGCAGAACTTGAGTTCTGATAATCTGCAGTCAAAAGCTGAACTGAAGGTTTAGGAAATATGACATGCCACAGACACTGATGGTGCTAGAGGAAGATGATAATATTGAAGAAGCAGATGAGGCCACAAATAGCATTAGAGTTTCTGATGATGATGCTTCTCTGGTGTCTTTGGATGAAACACAATTTGTACATCTTTTTGGAAAATAAAAAAGAAAATGCCAGGCAGGCATTTGCAGAAATGCAGAAAAGTTGGTGTCTACAGCATTTGTCATGAGCATCTGATTTAATGCCTGGCTGGACTTACTCAATGCCATACATCAAAGTACTAAATATGGAATGAGTATTAAATGATTCAATAGACCATAAATCTAGTGACAGATCTCTTTGACTATTAATTACTTAGCACCAGTGTTTCTACCTTGAAAGCATTTCAGGTTATCAAAGCATAACAACAAATGAATAGATGTGTCAGTATTTTTAAATACCTCTGTAAAAGGAGGTAAAAATGTTCTCTATATCTGTGCTCCTGAAACTTAATTATGTTTCAAAATGAATCACTTAAGCTTGCTTGCATTTCACTGGCTGAAAAGTTGTTAACAGTTACCCAGAATTTGCTGACTTATTCGCAAGGTGAGTGCCATTGCTGAGAGAGAACAGGTCACCTTAATACTTCACAGCTCTGGTTCTGGAATGAACTTTTGTCTGAAATGCTTACCTTCCCATGTGCAGATTAATCAAGCAGTGAGCTAGGCAGCTGATGAACTCTTGATCATGATTTCCAGGTCCCAAAATTAAGTTTCTGTTCACAGTAAGGACTCTCAGGGAATCAAGGAGAGCCACTTGCTGAGGAACAGTTTTGTGTGCCCTTGAAAACTGATATAAGATGGTCCTGTTCAGGCAATGATATATAGCATCCAGCGATAGTCCCTGAGATCTTCTTTTTGACTAATGTGAAGTAAAGAAAGCAGGTATTAGCAGAAAATCGATTTATTGGCACACAATCTTCCCCTGAATTGACCCATGCTCATTTTTAAATTAGTATTTTACTAAAAGAGTCAATTCCATGAATTTCAAGGATTGAAATGACATTAATACATGCCAATACGCTTGTAACTTTAACATCTATAAAGATGCTGCTGATTTCTAACACTAAAAGTCTTCTAACAATCTCAAACAAAAGTCCAGGAGGAAGCTTCGCAAAAATGTTGAAGTCATTTTAGGAAGCTTCCCAAATTCATGTGAGGTAAATTTTATTGTTTATTTTGGGGATGTCTAAAAAAACCCCAATATAATCTAGGAGCAGTTTTTACTCAATGCTCCATAATAAAGCACTTCATACTGACAAGATGCGCTAGGCAAGCTCAGCACGGACAGAAAAAGCCTGGGGAAGAAAAACGTACTTCTCTGCTGACCTGACATTTGTCACTAGCAGGTTGCTTAGTGACATCACACCATGGATTTTAACATAACCTGTGAAAATGTTTTTGCAAGCAGGCTAATGGAACACCACTGTTACCTGTGCAATGAGCTGGATTATGAAGTCCACAAGGAGTTTGGATTCTTTGTTGAACATGCCCTGCCAAAGCTTATCTACCACACGCTGTGTAAAATAAAAGACATTGTTCACCAGCACTTGGTAGCTTCCTCCACTTGTTATAGGCAGAGATGCATCTTCACCTAGGTAACAAAAAACCCCAAAGTTTTATTAATTTATCAAAAAAACCCCACACCTGCATAAGTACATTCACACTACTTTGTGCTTCCTAGACTTCTGTGAAAGAGAGAAAGACTCAGACAAAGCTAAAACAACCCTACAGTGACCTTTGATGGTAAGTGAACATTTTAAATCAACAGTGACAAAGACCAAAAAAAAGGGGGTGGGGGGGTGGTAAGCATCATATTTATGTATGGTCTTCTCTTTCATGCGTGCAGAACCACTTGTAGCTTTTTAAAAAGATACCTTTGCTTTTTCAAATTGAAAAGAACCTTTTCAAACACTTTGAGATGACAAATGATGTCACCTGGCATGACTTCTTCCTCACTGCACTTTGCTAAATAAAACTAAGAGTCAATGGGCATCAGTTGCATGTGTCTGCATGTAAGTCAATGTCAGTCCAGCTGTACTAAGAGAAGCTTGGCAAGTACAAGTTCTTCCATTAAAAAAAATAATAAAAAAATTATCAGTGGTGTTGATTTTGCTGGAAGTTCCCCTGCATTTATTCACTTGTTGCCTTATCTGCACATAAAGAAGCTGACAGCATTGCACCTGGAGGAAGCTAGCAAAACCTTGAAGACCTGGGAAAACTAAAGTTCTGCTCCTGTCCTGCACAGAAGTACTTATAAGGGCAGGAGATTCTTCTGACAACTTGACTCAAAGCTTCATGTAACATGATTCTGGATTTATTTTATTAATGCACTGCACTCAGAGAAAGACAAATCAGTGTTGTGGCAAGAAAGGCAGAGCCTTACAGCACTTTCAAACAGGAATGCATGCTGTGCTATGACATTTAGAATGGAAACAGAGCAGACTGAGAGCTCCTGGGAAGTCCAACAGGCCACCATGAAATCCAACTGGGCACCTGAGCAGCGAAATTCCTATAGGCCACTACAGAATCATCTAAATCCTTGTGGGTTTAGATGGTGGGACAGCCCACCCTGCTGACATCCAAATTACATCTTCTAATTCTCTTCCTATCTATTTATTAACTGGATCAATGGGGCACTAATCCCAGAATGTGGATTAGTAAAACTATGGCAGGAGAAAGAGAAAGCAAGCTAATTTTTAAAATATTTAAGTCCCTCCATGATAAATTGAGAAAAACTCCAAATCCTCTACCAAGGCAAGAAGGACAAGAGAAGATGCAAGATCCAGCTTCAATTCTTTTTGACATGACTGTAAATTGTCTGGCTCATATATCAAAAGATTCACATCATATAGTTTTTCTAAATAACCTCTGTCATGGCTTTGGCACAATCAACATAGTAAGGGAATATGCAAGTGCAGCAACATCATTTACACACCAAAAGAAAGGAAAGGGCAGGAAAAAAAACATAAAAGCCATCAAATTGTACCAAAACAGGGCACTAATAAAAAAAAAGTTAAATGATCAAAGTCTTTTGCTTAAATTAATAGACTGATAATTAAACATTGTTATATTACCCAGTAAAACATCAGCTGCAAGTAAATGGTCCATCACTCCATCCAAAACATATGTTTGAAACTCCTTCTGCTGTGTTCGTGTTGATCTCTCAGGAGAAGCCTAATAAAAAGAAATACAATATTTAGACAATACAATATTTAGACAACAAACACCTCTAAGTGAGCAAAAAGAGGGAAGAGGAGGACGGTTTAGGTGAGTTTCTCTTTTCTTAGCTTTTGTGAATTATGTTTTTTTTTCTCTTAACATTCTGCCTTGAGTAAAAAGTCTTGGCTTTATTCAAAAATTTAGGAATACACATCAAGTACACATCAGTTGTATGCGTTCTTACAGAGTGGGTATTAATCCTATTTAAATCCAGTAAATTTCTTTTGCCACCATAGGAACTGGAAAAAAACACATTCTAGAAAAATGCATGAACTGCTAAATAAACATGGTTGAACTGTGACCTCATCAGTAAAAAAAGAGGAAATGGAACAGATCAAACATGTAAGTTGATCATCATTTCTATGTGGGGTTTTGCATATTACTACAATGGTCTCTATATAGTCATTTAATGGATGGATGAGCTAAACCTTTCTAATTACCTTTGCACTTAAAGGAGAAAACCACTTTATCACCTTGTGTTTTTCAATGCATACATAATCATACCTAACTGAATGATCCACTTCAACAGTCCTAGAAAGCAATATAATATTAAGCCATCCTACCTGTAATGGTTTAGCAGTGTGTACATACCCAATTCTCTGGTTTTGCTAAGAGGCCAGTGACGAGTGATAACAGATTAAAACAGCAATAAAGCAATTGCAACCAATTGAATACAGCCTCAAATATGCTTCCTGATGTTTGCAAGTAACTGCATCTTTTGACAATTCATTTTTTTGCTTTGTGACAGCAGATGCTAAACTGACCCAGGAAATTTGTTAGGAAATATACAAGCATGGTCCAAAATTCCTGCAGCTATCAAAAAAAGTCAGGGACAATCAACAACATACAGACGACGTAACAAATTGATAAGTCTAGGGCGAATGTGAATTGATGTGAACAGAACATTTCAAAACACATTGTCTGAAGAAGGTGTGGGAGGTTAAATCGAAATTGAACTCCTCATTCCCTGTCTCACCATTAACAGAAGGATGCTTTCAGCAGGCGTCATGAACTCTAGAAAGTAATTTACAGGAAGATAACAGTTATACTGGTTTTGTTTTTATAGCATACGGTGCCATATGCCCTGCTACTTCTTCTCTAATATGAATAAAAAAGAAACCTTAATATTTCTGCAGGGATTCACAGGGATTTTATATTTCCTACAAGGTCAATATAGCTGTCATGGTCCGAAAGATGTTTTAACAAATGAATCACACTCCACAAAAATAAAACTTGAAGACAGCTACGACATCTCAAGCTGCACTGTTGAATATCTAGTGTTGTGATCTGCTACTTGTGTTTCTAGACAAAAGGAAATAATGGCTAAGATGCCAAAATAAGATTATGGTTGCTCTAAATAGAAATAAACCATTGACATGATGTGCTCAGCAACTGACTGGCCAAATGAAAATTAAGCCATCCACAAACAAAAGTGGTAGCAGGACTGCAGTGTGGAGAGGAGAACAGGGCACAGCAATTAAAAAGCCAGGTAGTCATCAGGCAGACTGTCAGCTTAAGCACTTGAGATGGTCACCAACTGACACAAATGCTGAGGGGAGCAGGGAGAAGTCCAGAAAATATTCTCAAAGGAAGGCTGAGATAAACCCTCTGCATTTGCTTTCTTAGGTTCTCCAAGCTGTTAAAGAAAGGTGAGCAAACTACTACTTACGAGACAAAAGTGTTCCTTTTCTTTTTAACTCTTATTTCATGACAATTTACAGGATACCACTGAATCCCTGGTCATCACTCCTCTAACTTTAAAAGGTAAGTGAAGTACTTCAGGGAATAAAGTGTCACAATAACCAAAACAAAACACAAACCCCAAAGAAACTATACCTCTAGCAGAAGATCTACTAGTGGAGTCTGTTTGCTGGCTGGTGTGAGGCACAAGTTATCAATTATCATCACACGCATGAAGTCAAACACAAACTTCTTGGCAGGATGGTTGGTTAGGTATGTCTTGGTGCCAACATTGCAATATTCTGATTGGCTCCTGTTCATGCCAGAATCAGCTGCAAAGGCTTTAAACTCTTCAGCTGGGGACCCAACTTCATCATCAAGATCAGTGACCTGTGAAACACAGCATGTTAAAACTCTACAGATCAGCAAATTAACAGCAGTCTTTGCTACTCTGTTCTTCACTTGCCTTTCTAAGGCTGTTTGCTTCACAATTAGCTTCTTAAGAAGCCTTTGTAAAAGATAATCATGTTCAGGATCAGTTCCCTAATACACAAGAGAAGAAACATCCAAATTCTATTTTCAGATTCCCATGGCAAACAATAATCAGTGAAGACTGACATGAGTTGTGTGAGCTAGAGGTCATATTTCACGTTCACTTACCACATTTACCAAGTAGTACTCAGGCAATTTCTAGATATTTTGCAAAAATACATGTTCTAATTGCAACAAAGACTTTTTAAGTTTTTAACTAAAGCAGTTAAAATAAAGACGTAAGCCAACTAAAAAGGCTATCAAGTTGACATGACAAAAAACAAAGAAGGAACTAAGCCTTTTCTTTTTTTTTCAATAAGATACCTTCAGAGTGCAGTTCTGGGTCAGCCAGTTCCCCAAAATCTCTCTTTCTCAAAAAAAAAAACCAACAAAAAAACCCACCAACAAAAACCTCAAAACCAAATAAATAATAAAAAAATTAAAATAAAATAAAAAAGGGAAGGTCTCTAAAGCTCGAAAGCTTACTGTCCTGGGTTCAGCAGTAGCAGTCATTTTTTTCTCCTTCTTAGTAGCTGGTGCAGTGCTGTGTTTCTAACTTTCATTCTGGGAACAGTACTGATAATACCAATGTTTGTAGCTGCTGCTTAGAGTGTTTACATTGATCAGGGACTTTCTGAGCCTCATGCTCTGCCCTGGGAGGAGGGGAAGCCGGGAGGAAGCGGAGGCAGGACACCTGACC
>WYDI02030893.1:0-20695 GCA_009867235.2 Psittacus erithacus
CATCCCTGGCAGTGTTCAAGGCCAGGTTGGATACAGGGGCTTGGAGCAATCTGCTCTAGTGGAAGGGGTCCCTGCCCATGGCAGGGGTTGGAACTGGATGAGCCTTAAGGTCCCTTCCAACCCAAACCAGTCTGGGATTCTATGATCTAAGTCCTCTTGTAAATAGGGGTCCAGGAAACTGGATAGCTGCAAACCAGGCTGGGTATCTTCGTGATCCCTGGAGATATGACCCCCAAAGTGCATTAGAGTGGGAAAAGACTTGAATACCAGCCAGCTCCTCTGCACACTGCTTGGATTGGATCAGCCCCAAATCCTTGGGAAATGACAGAGAAAAGGCACAGAGCTCCCTGCCACTAATGAGAGCACAACATACCCAGCACGGATGGGTTCTGCCCAAGCCTTTCTTTTCCCCTGACCCACTATTGCCCATCATGTGGATAACTCATAGCAGAAGCTGCCTGACCCACCGCAAAGCCCAAAGGGTTTCGCTGCCACCGACACTGAGCTCTGCTCCCCCTCGCTCCTGCTGCCACCTGGCCAGGACACAGGCAGCACCCGGGTGGTCTGAGGTTTGTGTGAATCCAAAGCCTCCTTAGACGGTGGGGATGGACCCAGCAATTCCAGGATGTGGCCACATCAGTGCAAGGCACTTCCATCCAGTCTGAGCTAACACACACTGCTGCGGATGAGTGCTGCTGAACTGTGGGAGACTGGGGTGAGTGATTTGCTGGGAGGGCAAAGGGAAATTCAGGGTAATCCAGAGAGAAGGAAATGGGGAGAGGGCAGCTCAGTGTGTCTACCACTGTGATCTCTGCCTGGGTGCTCTCTGCCCTGGTGCATGAGTGTTTAAGGCACTGTGAATTAGAGAATCAATGAGACAGTATGGCAAAGCTATATCAGCAATTCCACTTCTAGGAAAGCCTCAGAGCCTGCTATCAGCTTGCCAGGAGGATGGATTTGTAGGGAGTGTAAGAGTGTAATTGAAGCCTGCCTTGTTTTAAATCACAAACCCAGCAGAGTTAGCACTCCACGTGGCTGCACAGCCTGCTGTCCCTGCCTGCTCAATCTCCCCTCTCAGTATTTGCAGGGGAGAAGAGGAGGTTAACCCTGCATCCCACCCTAAGAACAGCTGCAGAAGGCTTCTGAAGCACAAGACAGGCACGTGCAAGGTAACAGCACGCGTGGCTGCAGTTTGCAGTTCCCATCTGCCCCAGTGTTTCTCCCTTCAGGAGGACAGTTCCTCAGGTCAGGCATCCAGTGACTCCCTGCGGTGTGTCACAGGAAGGTGTGTGAACAAAGGAGACCTGCCCTGCAAGGTGGGACACTGGGAGTCCCACTGCAGTCGCGGGCAGAAAGAGCCCGCTGGGGTGGGGAGACCGTGCTAAGGCCAAAGTGTGAATTGATCCTGAAGGAGCTCAGCTCCACATGCTCAGCTTTTGGGGGGAATGAAGGCAGGTGCCTGCAGGGAGGCGCACCCATGGAGAACAACAGCCTAAGGAAGGGATTCAGAAACGCAGCATGTTGCAGGAGAAGGAGCGGAAGACATTCAGGAAGTCTTTGGCAGGAGAGCTGCTGGAAATGTCCTGAGACACCTTCATGGGTCCTGGGAAAAAGGGCCTGGGAACTGCTTCCTCCCAGCACCAGGAGGAAGACCCGCAGGAGGAGGAAGAGGAGGGGGGCTACCTCCCTTTGAGGGGTCTGAAGAAACAAGTTACTGCCTTGATGTGGAGAGAGGGTTCCTTTCCCGGCAAGGGGATGATGCTCAGTCCAGCCCCTGAAGGGACAATACATCAGAGACTCAGGGTGATTGCTGAAGCTGAGACAGGACTGCCATAAACATCTGTGAAGTGCCACGGAGGAATGTTGGAGAGGGGAGGAATTACAGCTGCCCACATGAATCTGGAGGGTTAGAACTAGATGATCCTAAGGTCCTTTCCAAACCAAACCATTCTGTGATTCTATGATTCTATGAAAGTTCAGCTATAGCCATGAAAAATGATACTGTTTAGAGAGAGTCCAGTGAATTGCCTCTGAAATTGTGTGAGCCTGGGCAGCAAGGGATGGGCGACTGCAGCAGTCATGGCTCAGCCAGCAGCTCAGAAGTGGTAGTTCTCTGCACGCAGCACTGCTAAGGGCAAGTTTGGGTATTGTGTCCATATTGGTGCCCCTGACAAAAGAGGGATGCTCACAAACTGGAGTGATCCTGCAGGAGGGTGCTAAGATGGTTGGGGCTAATGTACATGGCAGAAGAGGAGGGTGACTGATGTGTTTGTTCAGCCTGAAGAGGAGAGGGTGAGGAGAGCTGGAGCGATGGAGCCCTGCCTACAACATCATGGCCAACCAAGGGTGGTGTCCAGCTGCTGTGGTCTGCTCCACTGCCAAGGCACCTACACCTTGCCTCTTTCCCCTCTGCCAGGGGAGCACCAGAGCTCCGGGGCATCCAGCGGCTGCGGCACATCTCAGGAGTCAAGAGCTTGAGCACTTGGGGTCGAGCAGTGTCTGCTTCTCCAGCCCCAAGCTGCAAGGATCAGAGCACAGCAAGTGTGGGGCTGGGAGAGTGATTGAGTGTAGCCAACAGTGCCTTAATGTCCCCTGTGTGTGGCACCAGGGGTGACTCGCCCCTGACTTGCCCCCCATGCTGAGGCTCACCATGCTCGCACAAAGTGCCAGCTTCACCAGCACCTTGGAGGAGGCTGCGCCATGCTGCCCACGAGCAAACCCTGCAATCTGCAATGTGGCTGTGGGCCAGGTGTACACTGCTATGTGGCAACGCGTACCCTTGGAATGCTGTCCAAGTGCCCCATGGCACCAGGGCTGCTCTGGAATATGGCCGCATATTCCATCATGTTGAGCACTCGAGGTCTTCAAGGCGTAGCTAAAAGGTCAGCAACTGAACGAGGCCCTGTGTGAAACAAGGCAATAGACAACTCCTGAAGCCTGTTTTGCTGAGATTTTGTTTCTGCGTGGCATCAGTTGGACATTGTCATTCCAGATTTTCACCTGGACATTTTGGGACAGCTATGTAAGCAGTTTTGCACTGGCACCAGTTGAGCAAGTCACCCTGATGCTATGCGTGAGTGAACTCCAAACCTTGGGGCCTTAGCAAAAGAGGGGAGCTGTCTCCAGGAGTGTGGACCAAGGCACTAAGAGACATGATGCAGGCTCTGCTGTTGTCACGGAGGAGCTGTGGGATGAGCAGGTCCCTACAATGCTGGGTTTGGCTGATTTGTGTGGTTGGGGGAATGATGCAGTCACCCATCCCATTTTGCAGGAGAGAAGGAGGGATGCTTTCAGAAGGCCCTGGAAAAAGCCCTGTGCAGCCATCCAGCCCCAAGTGCTGCTGCATGCCCTAGAATAACCTCAAGACACGTGGGCAGAGTCAAGGACGGGAAGGCAGGACTCCTGCTCTGGGCTGGATTGCCAAAGACTGAGTGTTGGCTGCCCACAGGGTTATTGCTGCTCTGCAGAGTGCAGGATCTGGCCATGAAGGTGCCACAGCTGGGTGCAGTGACTCCAGATCTCGTGGGAAGGTGGAGAAGGGTTATGTGAAGAGAGAAAGAACTTCTCATCTGGCTCCGCAGCCAAGAACCCAGCGCCAGCTCTTTGTCCCCCAGACCTCCCAGGATGGTGGGGTTTGGGCACATTGCACATCGCGGTCCAGCAGAGAAGGAGAGGAAGATGCCAGTTTGCAACAAGTTTCTGGCTGGGCAGTAGGGCCCAGAGACCCTCACGCCTTCAAAGAGCGAGGGGGGTCCGTGAGACACAAGCCGGCGAAGGGTCTCTGGGACTCACCTGTATTCCAGGCTCATGCACTCGAAGAGCCGGGTGAGGGTCGGGTCGATGCTCCGAGGATCAGCTGCTTCGGGCTCGGTGCGGTGATGGCGCCGTCGGGGCAGTGAGTCGCTGTGCGGGGACGACACCATGAAGTGACCACTGTGGATGACCTGAGAGGGGTTCTGCGCCTTGGCACCAGGTCCTGTGCCACCCACAGCAGTGTCCTCAGAGTCTGTGTCAGAGTCTGACATGGGGCATGGCCCAACCGGGGGCTCCGGGAAGGGTCCCGGGATCCCCACCTGAGCTCCTGCCATCACCTTCACGGGCCTGCCCCAGCACTGAGGTCCATGTCCCGGTTGTGCCAAAGCCCTGTGGATGCTGTTTGGCACTGAGCACGTGCCGCTGGGCTCCCCAGCGCAGGACGCCCGCACCGCACCACACCTCCGCCTCGGCTGAGCTCTCGCTTCCCCGGACCACGCTGCCTCCTCCACGCTCCAAGGGGCAGCTTTCGGTTTGCCGAGCGGCTCGTCACCAGCCCTATTTATAGCGGCGGCAGTTGATCCCGCCCATGGCACACTGCTGGCCAGGACACAGCGCCCGGGCACCGGCCGCTGGCCCCCTGCCACGCGAGCTTCAGCTCCACTCCTGCTCCTGCCGATGTGCCCGATGGCCCCCGGCTTTTATTTGCCCTGCCAAGCCGGGCCGGGCAGCCGCGGGTCCCTGTCCCCTCCTCTCCCGCGGCCGCGGGTGAGCTGCAGTCAGCTCTGTTTACCTGAGCTAATCACAGCTCCCGGCGCGCTGGCAGTATTTACCTAGTGCCTCTGCCCTAATGTATCTCCCTGCACTTCCAAGGGAACAAATACAGATTAAGGGACACAAACAGGTGAAATTATAGCAACGGGCACCCAGCTCAGCACAAGGAATGTGGAGTTACTGAGCCATGTGCTGAGTAACAGCCCAGGCAAAAGTCTGCTCCAAGGGGTGACCTGGCAAGAAAGGGGATGCAAAAGGTGAATGCAAGAGACGACAACAGTGAGCTCAGGTGCGGTGAGATTTACACACCTTGTAGTCATGCAGTCCTTCAGATGGGTTGCCTTCACCTCTGAGGTGTCCTGAGAGATGCTGGCAGGCAGGGCTGGATGGGATGCACCAGCCCCCTCCAATGCTCTTCTTTGATAAATACCGAGACCTGTTGCCATAGCATGTGCCACGCGAGTCAGACCTGTGTCACAAGCATCTCCTCACTGACCAGAGCCACAGTGGATGTAATTTCAGGCTTAAATCACTTCTTTTTCTTTCTAGTTTCTGGCAACTTCTTCCCTAGCTCTGCAACCTGACACAAGCACACTTGCGTGGAGAGCACTCAGACACAGCTTTTGGGTACCTTGGATGAAAACAGCATGAACAGTGGCATAAAACTAACACAGCATCTGAGCTTTAATCCAGCTTGCAGGTATAGCCGAGCACCCTCCCTAGCACACTGGTGGGGCCTTTTGCTGCTCCAGAGAAGTGAGCTCCCATCCAGGGTCTTTTTCAGAGCTGTAAGAAGCGCATGTACAAAGAGCTGGTTTGGACATTTTCACACTGATTGGTGCAAACACCACTGAGATACTGATTCTTTGCTCTTCAGCCAGATCTGTGCTGCTCTGTAGCTCTTTGCCTGCTCTGTGATTCAGTACCACCACGTCAGCCCATCCTGAGCTGCCTGTCAAGGTAATGAAGAGAGAAGTAATTTTTAGACTACCGTGTGCAGACATTGTAAAGCGATGATTGGCATGTGGGTGTCCTGGGAAACTAAGAACGAGACAAGCCAGAAAAGAAACAAAGATACCGGAGATGCGCCGGGTTTCTGGGAGCACTCCTATTGCAGAGCCATGCCGCGCAAAAGGGATTTTCCAGGTTTTGTCCCAGGATCATTTTCCATCTGCTTATGACTGAAGGCAGACTTTGGTCCTCTGGGACAGCATATGTCTGAGGGAAGCAGAGAAACACATCAGTGAGGCTTTTAGGACGTCTTAACTCCCTTGTCCCTGATCCAGCAGCCCTTGTGCTGCAGAGGAGGGAAATCTCTTGGATGAAAGGCACTCATCCTGGGGAAGGGGTTGATGGTTTCCTCAGAAGGACATTCCCCATCAAACAACGGACCAGAGCAGGGATCCCACAGAGGAATTGGCAGGCTGCAGTGCTGAGGGGGTTTGTAATTGGCTGTTTGGATCCTAATATGTGCAATGCCTGGTACGGCCATATGGATGCAACGCAGACTTGGAAAGTGTAGCAAGGGAGTTGTAGACCTGAGTGCAACACAAGGTGGACATCCCAGAGGTGTCCCAAAATGTGCACTGCCACATGGGAGGTTAAAGATCAGAGTCCCCACAGCAACCCTCCAAAATGATCCCAGCACCAGGGAGAAACCACCTCTGTATCTGGGAGGAGAACAGTGTTGGGATGGAGAGGTCCCAGAAGCCCTCACCAGGCTCCTCCAGAACATTTCAGATGTGCTGACAGCCGCTGTGACCTGCTACCTGCCTACCAAGGGAATGGAGGTGGCACAGACAGACAGTGTCCGCTTTTGGAAGGCTTGGTCACCCATCGAGGGATCTGCAGTGTCAGAGGTCTCATTTCTGTACCGAGTGGTGGGAATTATGATAAACATGGAATTTGTGGGAACTCGTGGATAAATACAACAACCTGAGGAAGAGTCTATATAGCTTTTTAGAGGAAAGTTGCGGCCCAGGAATCTGTTACGGTTGCTGGAAGGAGAGGCGTTGCATGTGGACAGCAGTGATCTGGTCAACATCGTGCAGTCCAGAAAGCTTTTAAGAAGATCCATCATGGAGTCTCAAAGACGCTGAGCTGTAACAGGTCAACAGCTTGCAATGCTGGAAAGCAACACTAAGAGTAACTGGTTAACATTCACATGTAGCCTACTGGATGCTACAAGTATCTCTGCTGGGGCTGGGTTTTTCGGAAGAGGCAGTAAATAGCGCACTGACAACAGCTTCTGGGGGAGAAATGACTCAGGAGAGTCACATGCAAAAGTGTCTGTAGAAAGCTTCAGAAGGCTTCAGGCTGCAGGGGGAGTGGGCGATAAAGTGGCAAAAGAAATTCAATGTCGATAAAGGAAGTGCACCCCTAACTGTACACACTGGTGGGCTCAAAACTAGCGATCACCATTCAAGAGGCAGATCCGAGGGCAACTGCGGGCAATTCTCTGAAAACATCAGCTGGAGGCTCAGGAACAATTAAAACATAAAAAAGCTTCAGAAATTGCAAGGGAAGGAACGGATTCTGAGCACAAAGCATCACTCTCCCCTGTGTAAACTGGAGGGTGCTCACAGCTGTGTGTAGCTGTGGTGCCCAGCTCAGAGCAGAAATAGACGAACTGAAAAGGCCACTGAGATGAGGAAGCTGAGTGATCGGAGGTGGGAACGGCATCCCTGAAAGAAAAGGCTGAGTACATTTGGGCTGCCTGTGTTAGAAGAGAGATGAATGAGGTGGAACACACTAGGGGTGTAGATACTGATGCATCATGAATGCGGTTAGAGAATGGTTATTCAGCATTTTTCACAGCACAAGAACTAGGGCCACCAGGCAAAGCGATGTCTGGCAAATCCTTCTCCAGATGTATTCCTGAACCCCATAATCCCTACTTGTGCAAGCTCACCACATTTCCTGGAAGACAGCTCTGAAGACCACATTTTCTATGAGGAAGCAGATGAAATTCCGGTAGGTAGGCTCCATCCCAGGCATCAAATGGTGACCAACAGAGAGGACAAGATTAAAGCTTGAGAACTGGACTGCAGGATGCTGGCAAGTGGATGCAGTCTGACTAGCAGTGCCTGCAGTGGCTCTTGCTTTGGAGGGGTGGGTGAAGGAGATGGTGCCATGCTGCTGGCTTGCCAGATTTCCCATGGAGTCACTGATCTTCAACAAGACAGTTGAAGAATGGAGGAAGAGACCAAAAACTCTTGCCATGGGCTCACTGTGCCCACTTCCCTCTGGAGCTGAGGTCCTTCACAAGCAGCATGACCATCCTTCATTTCCAGGAGCACCCAAGACCTCCTCAGTGCTGCTGTGGGAGGTGACAGGAATGATGCAGCCCCATCGTGGAGGCTGAGGACCCCTGAGTGATGGCAAGTTCCAGCGCCATGGTAGTCAGCATGGCAGTGTTCCGGCGCCATGGTAGTCAGCATGGCAGTGTTCCGGCGCCATGGTAGTCAGCATGACAGTGTTCCAGTGCCATGGTAGTCAGCATGACAGTGTTCCAGCGCCATGGTAGTCAGCATGGCAGTGTTCCGGCGCCATGGTAGTCAGCATGACAGTGTTCCGGCGCCATGGTAGTCAGCATGACAGTGTTCCGGCGCCATGGTAGTCAGCATGACAGTTGTCTGCAATCTTGCAGCAAAAACGTTCATTTGGGAAGGCTGGATCTCCAGATTCCTGCAGCAGAAACCATTGCGCCCCAAAGGGCTCAGAGCCAGATACAATGTGCCTGTTGTTGCCTGTTAGGATTTTTGTGAGGCCAGGTCGGACACAGGGGCTTGGAGCAAGCTGCTCTAGCGGAAGGTATCCCTGCCTGCAGCAGGGGGTTGGAATTGGCTGAGGTTTAAGGTCCCTTCCAACACAAACCAGGCTGGGATTCTATGATTCTACAATTTTCTGCAATAAAATGTCAACAACTATCCCAGAAGCCATTATCGTCCCAGAGATCATTTAGCAGAGATTGGAGGGGGTGGAAGCACAAGGTACTGGTGCAATTTTGCCACCTACGACTGCAGCCTGTTGGCTCGGTGCTGTGTTACAGGGATCAGATTTAAGGCTTTAATCTTATGACGCTTTCCAAAGTAACTGAAAGGTGCAGGTGCCAAGGCAATCTCTCCTTTGGTGTGGCCAAGTACCACGTACATGAGAAGGTCACCTCACATGATCTTCGCACACCATCAGAAAGGACCCTTGGGCCTGCCTGGGAAATGCATGTCTGTAGGTCCCAGGTGAAGCACAGCATTCTTGCTAGAAGCAAAGAGCTCATAATTACGAGCGGTGAAAGTGAAATATAGTCTTAATGAGAACTAGCAGGCAAAGGAGGGCAGCTTTCTCAGCATCACTGGTGGCTTTTGCTCTTAAAATGTGGCAGTGTGTGACTCACCACGGGGACATGGCCCTTCTTCCATCTCTAGCTGCTGCTGGAAGTGCTCTTTCCCCTGGGAGGGCTGCCACATGTCACAGCTGTGACAGCCCCAGCTGTGGCAGCACTGCCATATCATGCCTACAGTGCATCACTTCTCTGCTTCCTCTGCCTGCTAACGGGGCTGGCCTTTGCTTGCCCTGGGTGTGTGGATGCCCATGGGGCAGGATTTCATAGAATCATCATAGAATGGTTTGTGTTGGAAGGGACCTTAAAGCTCATCCAGTTCCAACGCCTGCCACGGACAGCAACACCTTCCATTTAGAGCAGGCTGCTCTGAGCCTGTGTCCAACCTGGCCTTGAACACTGCCAGGGATGGGGCAGCCACAGCTTCTCTGGGCACCCTGTGCCAGTGTTTATTGATTTATTGATCTGGGCAGGATTTGAGCAGGTTGCTGTGAAATGAAGGAGAGAGGGCAAATTTAGGAACTAGAAACACAGCTCAATGGAGCAGGCACTTCCCAGGAGGCAGAGAGGCATAGAGCAAAGGGAGCAGCCGAGGAGCCTGGGTCCTCCTGCAAGCCTACAGGACGAGACCTCAGGGATGGAGTCCCTCTGTGCCAGAGCACTATGGTAGACACAGGTGGACACATAGCACAAAGCATCTGCATTACACCATGCTGTGCCTCACTCTGCTCAGACGGGTGCCAAGAGCCCAGCTTCACACAGACATCATTTCATGCGGCCTTGGGAGGAACCAGGGCAAGGGCATGCTGGCAGGGATGGGAAGGGCCAAGTGCAGCGTGGAAGTGGGTCACATCACAAGGTAACAGCTAAGGGAAAGTAGCAAATCTTTTTGGGGAAGGTAGAATATCAGTTTCTTCTCCAAACAATATGGTGGCATCCCAAATAATTCAATCCTTTGGAAAAGGTTGGGAAACCCTAGTTCAGAGAAAGCTGATTCCCTCTGCCTGGAAGGAAATTTTCTGCTCTGTATCCGTGCAATGAGATTCTCGGTGCTTTCTTCCTCAGGTGGCCTTGCTCACAATCTCCGTGTGTACAGCCCATGCTGATGGGCTCTTGGTTCTCCCTGAAGGGCTAGGACAGAGCAACAAACATGGAAGAGAAAATTGCAGCCTGCAGTTGGGCTCCTCAGGCAATATTTCTGGGCTCTCCTTGCCTGCAAAGACCTGCTTCACACTGGGAGCTGCCCGGCTGAGAGCACCCTCTGGGGACCTCAGAGAGGTAAGCAGTGAGACTTTACATTTCTCAAACCACTTCTTTTCACACTGAGTTTGCTTTTAAGTGCACTTCATGACGGCAGTGGGTGCGAGCTTGCCCAGAGCAGGACCCTGTTGAAGCAGGCGAGCTTGCCACACTGCTTCTGGTACTACCAGCCAAGGTGTCTGAGCCTCCCTGCAGAGAGCAGAAGAGACTCCAGGACTCACAGAGTTTGCCTTGGGTTCCCACAGCAGGGCCACAGACGTCAGAGTCTTAGAAAAGTCACTTCAGAACAGAGTGGTACAGGAATAGGAGCAACTGGAGCTGGTGCCTCCGGGCAGGGACCCAGGACAAAGAAATGGCGAACGGTCCAATGGTGAAGTTTGGTCTAGGGTCTCCTGGTCTATCATTGGGTTTTTTATGATCTGGAGGGGGGGCTGTAAATCCCTTTTTCTTTCTCCAGTAGTTGCTCCTTGCTAAGGACACATCTCCTTTATCTTCTAATTCGCATTGGCCTCAAGGCTTTCATTTACATAACAGCACAGGCTGTTGTGGCCTGAGGCTCTAGCAGCTTCAGGTACCCATGCTAACCAACTACTCATGCTAAGAAAGACCACCTAGTCAAAAGAACTTAGTTAAAGGAATTCAGTTAACTGAACTTCATTCACAACAACAGAAAAAAGCAAGTTATCACCAGATGAAAGTCACACTCTTTAGGGATAACAAGAGTACTTGGTGTGAAAGATTTTTCAGCATCTAGCTAAGCAGACTTCCTAAGAATGGGATAGCTGGCAGTACCAAGGAGGACAGTACCTGACAGTATTGTCCTTCCAGTTGTGGAAGGGGAAGGTGCTGATGGGAGCGCAGCGGCTTCACAACCATGGGGTCCTGGAGGGGAGGGCATTATCAGAGACACCCATCTTGAGGCCAGAGAAAAAAAGGAAAATCTAAATGCAAGAAGAAATTCTGCAGTTTGACAGCTGAGAAGATTTTATTTAGGTTGTTATCTCCTACACTGAGCATAGGCTCAGTTCTGAGCTGGAAGCTGCCTCCTCTTGCCTGTCATGCACCTCATGACTCACAGCAAAGGGAGCCTGAACAGGAGGTGGTAGGAGCCAGGGAGAGAAATACCACTTGGAAAGGCAGCCATGCAGACCCAGTCAAACCAGAGTGTAGAAAAATCCCCCACAAACATAATGAGATAATAAAAGATCTGTTTTCACCAGTTTTTATTTGCCAGCCCATGTTTATTTATGAGGAAGACAGCTCTCATTGCACTGAGCCAGGGACACTCTGGAATTCACATGCCATTGTGGGCACTTTTAGCACATTAATACCACAGTGGCTGGAAGCTGAAATGGATGGCATCTGCTGAGGCGCTTCCTCCCTCAAAGAAGAGAGCATATTGATGCTTTCAAATTATGAAAACCATGATTTTTGTGGGAAATGATGCTTTGCCTTGGTGGGTTGATGGTCTAAATGATGGATTTATAATGTCCATAGGCTTGACCCTGGCAGAAGTCATCATGTCCTTGGCTCAGGAGACCACACAGCACTTAGGGACAGGAGTTGTGTGGACTACAAAACCTAAATCTCACTGCTGCTGAGAGAAGTGAAAAGGCTTTGACATTTCCTGTGCTTAGAACTGCAAATGGGAAGTCTGCATGGAGATTTTCAAGTTTCCTTTTCATGCTGCTCTTGCCCTGCAATCCCCAAGGCCTGTCCTACAGGAAAGCTGAGCTTCAGTGGCTTAAATCTTCTATCACATGAACCTCTGGGAGCACTTCAGGGGTTTGAAATAGACTTTTACAACTGAGGCAGGTTTTGGATACAGGTGTATTTGAATATTTAACAACTATTAAGCCTGAAATGTAGACAGTGGGAATTAGAGTGTGCACCTGAATACCTTGAGCAAGATCTTGAGCAAGTGAAAATTACATAGTTTGCCTTAAGCTAAGGATGTAAATTAACTTACAAAGCTATAGAGGTCCACTGGTTTGGTCATTTCACATTTCATATGAAGCACACTGCAGATCTGGAAAACTGATTTTGCAAGAGACTGTTGTGATTATTAATATAATTAAAATGATCAGACTCTGAACAAAAGAATAAAGGCACAGCCGAGGAGTAGAGGGAATCTATAGGAAGAAGAGGAAGTGGAAAATGCCTTATTTACTTCAGTAGCTAGGATATGACGAACCTCAGCAAAGACCCCCTAGGACACAAGGCTTGGCTGTAACATGTTTTTGCCGTTTGCCGTCTCTTTGCAGAGCCAGAATTAGCCTAAGGTTGGACAGAAAGGAAATTAAAATGCGATCAGCAGCAGGAAGCTGGTTTGGTGAGGATGGCGGCTTTGCAGTTCCCATGGCACAGGCTGTTATGCCCCCTTGATGTTCAGCCATACTGGGCACCCTCTGCCATTGCCTCACCACCCTCACAGGGAAGAACTTCTGCCTAAGCGCTCATCTCAGTCTCCAGTAGTGCAGCTGGATTAACTCCAGGCTGATCCAGAAAAGGAGGGGTGACACAAGCACATCTGAGGGGTGCCTTGCCACCAGCAGCAGAAAGAGCATCCACGGGATCCACATCTACCACACGTGCTAGGGGCCAGGCAGCACTCACTGCCACACAGGGAGAAGGTTGGTGACACTGGTGCAGGGTGGGGACATCCCCGGCAGCACTCTGTGCTCCTTGGCATGCGATGGGGCCAGGGTTTTCCCACAGTTCGTGCAGGAACACCCAATGGTGTTCTCTTTGCATGTGCTCTGTGCAGCACCACATCACTGACACCGACACTGTGACTGTCTTACCAGGAGAACAATAAGGGGGGGGAGAATATTGAAGCTGCAGCCCAGGACAGGCACCCAGGAGGTGAGGCACAGCAGCTCAAGGAAGTGCCATTGACTGATGAGCAGGACAAGGGTGACCTGGGGATGCTGGTGGAGGCAGGAGAGGGTGGGAACAGAAGAGAAGGATGGCAGCAGCTGAGGGCTGTAAGCGAGGAGTGGGAGGACAGATGGGGGTCCTGCTGGGGTCAGGGAGTGGCAGTGATGACGGTTCCCATCACACACTCCCTGCTTGAATGCTTAAGGCACCAGCCACGGCTCCACTTTGGAAGAAGCAGATGATGGTCAGGCGCCATTATAGCACGCTTGATCCTTTCATCTGGCTATGATTAAAGCCCTCAAACCTGGAGGAGCTGAAGCTGCAGGGACCTTGCATCCCCAGATCACCTATGGTGACAACTACTTGAGAGTGACACTGTCCCATTGCTGAGGGTGTGCCATTAATAGGTGCCTGGGGACACTTGCCTGCTGAGCACAGCCTGTCCTCACTGCTGATGGCTCAGCACCCCTGTTTGGTATCTCACGGAACAGGACAGGCCCTCAGACGTACCCTTCTTCCCAGCAGAGCCCAACACTGCCTTCACTCGGGTCTTCCCGCAGGCACAACCCGCTCTTCAAGAAGCCTCTGGTGCCGCGCGGCACCGGTTGCACGCGCTGCCAAAAGGCAGGACTGCCATCTCCTGGGCAGCGGGAAGCCTGGGGCAAGCTGCCCCGAAACGCCGGCCCCGAACAGCTCAGGCCTTGTCCTCTGCCACTGCGACGGCGGGTGCTGGCCGTGAAGAGAAACCCAGCCGCTGGCTGGTGGCAGTAGGAGCTCCAGGGCTGGTCAGCGCCGTGACAGGAGCGTTTAACCCTGGTTTGATAAGGTCTAACTAACCTAGTGTTTAACCAGGCAGAGCACGGGCTCACCACTGAGCACACACCCTTCCCCAACCTAAAAAACACATCGGTGAAACCAGACCTCCCCCGGATGCTCCTGCACCAACGGCAGAGCCTTGGAACCTAACAGTTAGCTATGGAGGAACATGCGCCGTGCTGGGGGCAGGGGGCACAGGCAGCTCACTCTCCTGTCCCCCCCTGTGCCTCTCCTAGCCCCCTGCCCTGCCCTTGGGGCTATTCCCTGCACAAACACCCCTAGGGCTGAGCTCCCCGTGTAGCCACAGTGCCTGAGCCTGCAGCGGGGCTGTGTGTGCTCACCTCCACCTTTCAGCAAAGCACCTGATCCTCAAGTCCGTATCCCCCCAGATCCCAAATCCTTCCTCTTTTCATTACTCCAGCTCTCCCTCTCCTCTCCACCTTTCCCAGCAGCCTAGAGAGGCAGCCACAAGCCACTGGGAATTTCAGCCTAGGCAGTTTAAGGCCTGACAAAATGAGGTTTAATGAAGCCAAGCTTTATGGGAAGCACCACATAACCCTTCTTCACCAGCTGTGAGCTGCTGTGCTTTCCATGTAACTCCTACAGCTCCTTACAGAAGCAATAGGAATCATTAACGGCCATTCTTAAACTTGCTACTCAAGTTATGCCATTAAATCTCTGTTGTGTTAGCAGCAGTTAGCAATAACAAGTGTGCCCATAATAAAGCTTTAAATACCTCAGCATTAATTTTCTGGTCTATACATGTGTGTAGAAATTAGTGGAATAGAAATACCCGGAACAGAAAAACTGTGGAGGTGTTAGCAGCGCTCCCAGGGAATCATTTCAGACATCCAGGCGCTCCCCACATCCCTGTTTACTTGGTGTGGTAGGATGGCAGCAGGGAGCTGGGTCGCTGGCGGGTCCAGCCCCGGACCATATTCCAGGCAGGATGGGCAAGGGCTGTTTTGGCAGCACCATGGCAGGACACAGGAGCTACTTGAGAAACAATGGTCAAAGAAAGGCATCTGCTGGGATAAAGCCAAGCAGAGGATGCACATGGGAGCAGACGAGGGTTGCATTGTGGGGATGAACTTGGGGGTGACTGAGCTTAGGCTGAGCCAAGCACAGCAGGACACCAATGTGCCTTTTCATGTTAGAAGGACAAGCCCAAATTTATTTCATCCAGCGTGCAGTTGACTTCTGTTGTCTTCTTTCTCCAAGCATACTGCTGGATCCACACACTGCAGCCTGTAGAGAGAGGGACACATTTGTAGCTGCATCCACTGGTAGGCACTTGTATTCAGTCAATTAACTTTCTCCCTATGTTACAGTATTTACCACTGTCTCCTGCCTGTTAAACAATCATTTAAAATGCTGTGGAAAACACCAGTGATTTCTGCATGCCCACAGAAACCATATTCTGCGCCTTAACTGGTGTGTTACAGGGATACTCAAAGCACAAACCTCTCTGTTCCAAGATTACTAACACCTCAAACAAATGCCCAGCAGAAATGATGTGATCCTTCTTCTAATAAAGTAACCTGGGAAATACACAATAATAATCTGGTAAATTCTCAGTGTGAGAAGCAGATACCTCAACTCATGCCAACCCTTCCAGGGCAAACAGCACCCAGTGTGAGTGAGGATCATGAGTATACGTAGACTTTGCAGACAGCAAGGAGCAGCAGGAGTAGGGGGACAGGGGCTGGAAGTGTGACATCGACAAGAAGTGGACTTCAAGGTGGGCTGCAGCTCCCAGGGCTAGAGATGGGACAGACACCCAACCTGTGCCTTGGCATAGCTCTTGTGAGCTGCTCTAACTCATACTGCAATAAACGACAGTTCTTAATAAGCTTCTACCACATTTTGGGACAGCTTCAGGATTTAAACAGTATGTAATTTATACATAAGAGGGTTCACTGAGGACCAGAAGTGACTGGGAAAGGCAGGAAAATACCAAAATCAGATGAGCGCTGCTCCTGTTGCCCAGCAGAGATATTATCCACAGACACATGAAGACTTGTTAAACACAAAAGCTGAGTATTTATACCTAACAAGTGATAAAGTTTTATGTATTGTACATATTTGTAGGAACATAAAGTTGACATCTGGTATCTTGTGTGACAGCTGAGGCCAGGGGACACAGCATGAGAAAAGAAATGGGAAAACTCAATGGGTAAGTAACCGCAGCAGTTGAAAGCAGTAATATATCTGATTAATCATCTTCTGTATTACCGCAGGGATGTTAGTGGTGAGCTACATGCACTCTGGAGTCCTTTCATACCATTAAAGTGATGGGAAAAGGCCTCCATGTTCCCGAGAACCAGGCTGTAAGTGAGCACTACTGAGCAGAACAGAACTCCATCAAACCAAAATGGGGTTTAGTTCATTCAGCCCAAAGGGAGAGTGCAAACTTTAATTAACTCAATAGCTGGCAAGAGCTTGGAGACCTGCACGTTAATGGCACTGGCTGCAAGACTGCAGAGCATCAGCAGCACAGGCCAGCACTGGCACGTTGGAGACTGGGCGGGAGCAGGAACCGCACTCCTGGGGATGAGCCTGGGGAGCTCCTCATCGTATCAACACAAAAATGCCAGAGCTCAGAAAAGCACCAGCCCAAGTGCCAGGTACAGGCGTGATGGGTGCTGAGCGCTTCCAGCCAGCATGGAGCTGCACCACAGAGCACAGGAACAGGAAGGGAAACGCAGTGAGCTTGGCAGGGCTGTAGGACACCTCTTCGGGGAAGCAGTAGTACAGACAGCACAAACCCTGCCTCTACCCACACAGCAGGGCTGTAGTAAAGTGCAATTCCGGCCCTGCCACAGCCAGTACTTCCCAGAGCTGCTCCGGCAGCAGAAACCCAGCAACACAGGGATGTCACTCAGGACACCAGAGCGAGCCTGTTCAGGGCCCCCAGGAACAGAGAACCAGAACACAAGTCACTGACAACCCTAAATATGCTTCTGTGTATCAAGCTCTGCCCCCTTTCCTGACTCGTTTGTGGCTGACACTGCTGAGCTGGCATAGTTATCTCTGAGCAAGGGAAGAGAACCCACATCACCCAGTGGGTGCCACTGTCTCCAGTAAGATAACAGACAGACTCAGTCCACCAAAGTGGGCCTTTTCAGGACACACGATCGCTATGGGCTCCGTGACCCGCAGGTGACAGCGCAGTTTCCCACATGGCCCTCCTGTGCACAACAAAAAAGCAAAACCTTCTCACAGGCCAAGAATGGCAACTTGGTGGTTCTGGTGGAGCTCCAGCAGGGAACAGGTTCATCTCTGTGTGCTCACACCGAAGGCTGGCAGCACAGACTGAGATGTTGGCTGTTACACCTGATATCTTCAGTCCTAGATGAAGCCTTTGGGATCAGTCAGGAAACGCCTATGTTGGCAATTTTTTGTGCAACATTTATGCAAAAGTTACGCTTTTTCAGCGCAGACTCACCACGGGAGTATCTAACACCTCCACTCCAGGTCGTACCACGGCTGTGCCTAACTTCACTGGTCCTTTGCGGAGCTAAATTCACCCCGCGCAGTTTTAACCGGCTTGCCACGGCTGCTGCTGCTCATCCAAGCT
Source organism: Psittacus erithacus (assembly GCA_009867235.2). NCBI lineage: Eukaryota > Metazoa > Chordata > Aves > Psittaciformes > Psittacidae > Psittacus > Psittacus erithacus. The sequence goes on from WYDI02030893.1 coordinate 17,403, forward strand.
GCTCCCCGGTGCCACAGCGCAGCAGCAGCCATCCAGGACTACTACAATTCACTCAGACAGACCGACCGGCCCTCCAGTCACCGAGAGGGGGTTAGAGGGAGCCCCCCCCGGCTTGCACTGCCGCGAGTGCCCGAGCTGCTGCCGCCGACCCACAACCAACACGTGAGACACAGCCTCCACGTGCGCGGCCGCCTATTTCACCCGATCAAAGAGGCTGCTCCGCACACAACGCGCGGCAGTTTGTCCTCCCTTCTTCCGCAGGAGCAGCCCGAGCCTCCGGCTCCTGACGGGCACAGAGCACTGGAGCCAGCACCATAGCCAGCGCCGGCCCGCCACTGCCGCCGCGGGGCCGACCCGGCACCGAGCCAGCCTGCAGCGCTCAGAGGAGCCGCGGCGCACACGGGACGGCCCCCGCTGCCCGCCCGCCCGCCCGCCCGCACACCACCGCTCCGCAGCCCCGCGGGCGCCCGGGGGCGCTCAGACGCGCTCGGACCCGCCCCGCCCGCAGCGGACCCGCCGCCGGCCCACAATGCCCCGCGCGCCGCTGCCCCTTTAAGAGGCGGCGGCAGCTCGAGCGGGCCGCGGAGGACAAAGCTGGGCGCGCGGCCTGGCTGCGGTACCCGGATGGGCGGGGAGGCGTGGCTGAGCGCTGATTGGCTGCCGCGGGAAGGGGGGCGGGCGGGTAACGGGGACACAAAATGGCGCCGCGCTCTCTGCCGCTTACATAACGCGACCTCTCACCTCGCGCGCGGTGCGGGCCAGCTTGCTGCGCCGGTGGGCGGGCCGAACCGCAGCGATTGGCAGGCTGTGCAGCCAATCGAGAGCCGGCAGTGCTGGCGGCCCGCCAATAGGCTCGCGGCTTGGCGGCGGCGGGGGCGGGCCCTGCTGGGCGGGAGCAGGTTGGGGTGCGCGCGGCCAGGCCCGTCCCGCCGCCCGCCGCGGGGGGAGGGGAATCTCCCGCCATTTTTCAATCCTCCCGCCCGGGCCCCGCCGCCGCCGGGGTCGTCGCGTGAATTCGCCGGCCTCGGCCGGGCCCCGCCATGGCGCCGCTGCTGGGCCGCAAACCCTTCCCGTTGGCCAGGCCGCTGCCGCCGGGGGAGCCTGGGGAACGGTTCGTCATCCCTCACACGCAGGAGGCCTTCCGCACCCGCGAGTATCCGCCCGGCGAGGGGAACGGGGACGGGGCGGCTTGAGCGGAGGGTGGAGGTTGCAGGGCTCCGACAGCGCCGCTGTCATCGGCCGCGGCGGCCGCTCCTGGGCCGAGGGGACCCGCCGGTGCCGGGCGCGGAGCCCTGCTCTGCAGCGCACTCGGCCCTCCCGGGGCCGGGGGGCGCTGAGCGCTTGGGGATGGCGGAGGGCGGGAGCCCGAGCGGCGGCGGGGCAGTTGTTCCGTGACAAGTTTCTGCCCCGGCTCAGGACGATACTCCAGGCGGGGACAGCGGGGCCGGAGAGCGGCGAACGGGTGACGGCAGCCGGGTAGCGGGGGCTGCGGCGTGTGCAGCGGGCAGCAGCGGGAAGGGGCTCGTTAACGCGGTTAACGCCAGTCCGGGAGTGCACCCGGGTGATGGGGGTCGGCATCGTACCCCTTAAGGAACAGAGGGACGCAGCAAGGGGCAGCTCGACTGTGGAGAGCCCAGGGTTTCGCTCCGGACGGAGCATCTCCCTCTTGGCCGCTTTTACATGAAAACCGGCTTTACTTTCTATCTTTCTTCACGGTTCGGCGCGGGTTGGCGTGTGACAGCGGCAGGAAGCAGCCGTGGGCCTGGCCGGTAACGGTGCAGGCGATGAGCACCTGCGGAGGCAGAGTCACAGGCCGGGTCCCCGCAGACCACTGTGTGAGCAGCCTGGTCAGGGGCTGTGTTGGGACCTAAATCTGAAGGACTGGGAGCGGGAGAAATGCATGAACGTAAATAGGGGCGTACCTCGGAGGTCTTGGCGGTGCAGAAGACAAAGGGGCTCCAGAACTTACACGGGGCCTTGTGCTGGAGAGTGTCTTGTTCCTTCAGATGAACAACAGCTGGTGGAAGCCTCTAGGAAGGTTTAGGGAGCTTTGGAAGAAGAAGTGCACCTCTTAGCGCAGATAAGCATCGCTAGTGCATTCAGCCCAATAAAATGCTGTTGGATACAGGGTTAGATACTTGCCTTTCAGCAGTATTTGAAATGAACGCATTCTGTCTGTAGCTCAAAAGCCTGCTATCGTGGTGTGTGCAAACTGAAAGCAGCTCTGTCATCCATGTGACCCAGAGGAAACCGGTGCTCTGCCTTTCCTTCTGAGAAGTGATCACTGATCAGAGAGCCACAGATTAAACTCGATTATTACTTTTGTAAAAGCAAGTGTGGCTTTGAGGTTTGTCTGTCTTGTAGGGACAGCACAGAGGAGTTGTAGGGCACTTCCTGAGAGTGCTGGCCCGTTGGTATGGCTCTTGTGGATCCATGAGTAGGTGGAGGAGGACGTGTTTCTGCAGACACTTGCGTGGTATTAATATTAAGGGGAAAAAGGGGTGGTTTCTCATCTCAGAGGGGCTGGTATTAGCTGCAGGGTCAGAAGGAAAGAGGGAACCAGTGCAAGCGCTGCGGTTCTAGAGAAATGCTCTTTGCTTGGCAAAAGTACTTCATAGGGTGCCGTGGGAGATGGGCAGCCTTGCACGTTCTAGAAAGTTCATTGTGGTAGGTAGGTAGACATGAAGGTAAAAAGAGAAACCAAGTAATGTTGGGTTTCTATCTTGCTTTGTTGGCTGTATATAATATATGCCAGGCAAAAAGTGGAACAGAAAATTGCAAGTGAGTCAGTTGAAGGGAAATGTTACCTAAAGAAGACTTGGAGGGGTTTTTTTGGTCACTTCTGTCTGTCCTCGATAGTGCAGAGAAAGGAACGTCGATGCTGGGAACAGGCTGCAGAGAGGTACATGAGTCCTCACGATGTTTGTGCTATTTGTGCAGAGGCCTTGAAAAATAGAGTCTCCTGATTTTCCACCTTGAAAAGTGATTGATCAGCTCTTCCCCCAAAAGATGCGCCCATCCTTACCCTGCAGCTACAAATGAGGAATTTAAAAGACATTAACAGTTTTGAAGACTTTTTTTTTTTTTTTCTCTGTAAGGATTTGCAGCTGTAGTTTAGGTTGAACAAAAAATTAAGATTGGGGTATTGCATGTGAAGAGATGTCTGCCTTGTGGGCATGTGTCAGGAGCATGTCCAGCAGCAGTGAACAGATGGATAATTCTTCCCTGTGAGGGTGCTGAGGCGCTGGCACAGGGTGCCCAGAGAAGCTGTGGCTGCCCCATCCCTGGCAGTG